>JAODAL010016763.1:20000-79704 GCA_025379985.1 Phyllomedusa bahiana | reverse complement strand
ACCCGGGACCTCCGCACGGCCAGCAAGACTGTAAAAGATTGTCACAGGGGGGCGCGCCTGCACCCAACATGTGGCCCCCAACTTACCCAGGATGCTCCCAGGCAGCCCCAGCAAATAACAGCCAGGTCTAGAGGGCGTGAGCGGCCGGAGTTGCCTGCAAGTGGGTACACAGATATGAGACATCTATGAGTCTGGCGGCCGCTGCGGAGCATCCTGGCTAAGTTGCGGCCGGCGTCCACATGTAGTGGCCGCCGGCGCAGCCCGCCCTGTGACACATCTTTTACAGTACTTGCTGGCCGCTGCGGAGCCGTCCTAGTCTGTGCTGGGTGGCCAGGCTGTGTGATGTCATGGTCACATGTGAGGAGGCGGGGCAGGACGACGTGCAGTCGTACACGCAGGGAGGGGGACAGTGGAGGCAGCTAGCTCACACAGTGAGCAATAGAGACGTTCACTGGCTCCACCTCCCCAGTCCTGCAGCCCCTGCTGAACGCCCCTCTCCAGGAAGCCGGCTCTGCTCCTGCAGGTTCTACTGTAATAGTAAGTAGATGGTAACTTCACTGATTGGTCCCTTGCCACTTGTCAGCCTGGTAGTAGGAAGGCAAGGCCCAAGGGAAGTAGGTACATAGCTTCCAACCTTTCTTGGGCCTTGTTCTCCTACGTACCTCCCTTGGTGCCTGCCCGCCCGCCACGTACCTCCCTTGGTGCCTGCCCGCCACGTACCTCCCTTGGTGCCTGCCCGCCCGCCACGTACCTCCCTTGGTGCCTGCCCGCCCGCCACGTACCTCCCTTGGTGCCTGCTCGCCCGCCACGTACCTCCCTTGGTGCCTGCTCGCCCGCCACGTACCTCCCTTGGTGCCTGCTCGCCCGCCACGTACCTCCCTTGGTGCCTGCCCGCCCGCCACGTACCTCCCTTGGTGCCTTCCCGCCCGCCACGTACCTCCCTTGGTGCCTGCCCGCCACGTACCTCCCTTGGTGCCTGCACGCCCGCCACGTACCTCCCTTGGTGCCTGCCCGCCCCGCCACGTACCTCCCTTGGTGCCTGCCCGCCCGCCACGTACCTCCCTTGGTGCCTGCTCGCCCGCCACGTACCTCCCTTGGTGCCTGCTCACTCGCCACGCGTACCTCCCTTGGTGCCTGCTCGCCCGCCACGTACCTCCCTTGGTGCCTGCTCGCCCGCGATGTACCTCCCTTGGTGCCTGCTCGCCCGCCACGTACCTCCCTTGGTGCCTGCCCGCCCACCACGTACCTCCCTTGGTGCCTGCTCGCCCGCCACGTACCTCCCTTGGTGCCCGCCCGAATGCCTTCGTATCTCCCTTGGTGCCCGCCCGAATGCCTTCGTATCTCCTTTGGTGCCCACCTGCCTACGTACCTCCCTTGGTGCCCGCCCGAATGCCTTTGTATCTCCTTTAGTGCCCACCTGCCTACGTATCTCCCTTGGTGCCTGCCCGTCTGTGTATGTACCTCCCTCGGTACCTGCCTGCCTACGTACCTCCGTTGTTGCATGCCTGCCCGTCCACGTACCTCCCTTAGTGCCTGCCCGTCCACCTATGTGGGCTGGTGGGACCTTTGTGCCAGGGCTGCTTTTGAGTCCCAGTCCGGCCCTGATTGACAGTAAACTGATTACAACGGGTAATCCCTGCTGATACCTCTAGCAATAATCTGTAGACTATGGGAAAACCTGGCTGTAAGGGGCCATGGACACAACATTTTACAACACTGTGATGTAGCCCATGGAAATCGAAAGAGCAAATATAGTCCTACGTGGCTTACATTTTCTGTATTTCCCAGCAATATACGCTTTCCATGTAGGACTCAAAAGCATGATATATCCCACAGGGAATAGCACTGGGAAATACTGCATACTTCGTCCACATAGGACAATGTTTGCTCTATTAAATTCTATGGGGCTAGAAGCGAAGAGGAGCGGATCACCACGTAGCTCCGGTTTGACAGTGGAGGACAGGTATAATTTTTTTTTCCCTTTTTGCACACCATGGCCAAAACATAGGACTATGTTTGCTCTATTAAATTCTATGGGGCTAGGTGGCTAGGTGGTAGAAATTTATTAATTCTCATACATCATAGTAAGTAGCAGATATAAAGAAGAGTACTTGCACTTCAGCCGCGCATTGTTCCGTGGTCAACAGCATTCAACAATCTCTGAGCCGTATAGAGCTTCACAATGCACAGAGCATTAGCGTGGCGCCATGGACTTGGCGTTCCACCTGGAGCAGGTAAGCGGAAGGGCGGGCGGTAAGTGTAACCACACAACGTTTTGGGAGAATCCCTCCCCCTTTCTCAAGCGTGCATACCCACGTCAGTAACTCCTATTTATACTCACATTATACAACAACAAAATACATTTACAAAAACACTTTAAAACTAAGTGCCTCATTCAGGCCGGCGCTAAGGTGTTGAGATCAAAGATCCAACGGGCCTCTCGACATAGTAGACAAGACTCGAGAGTTAACCCCTCACTACCTCTCACTTCCTCCAATATGCACCATCGTAATTTGTTGCAGGATAAAGATAAAACTGAGAAGATGGAAAAAACAAAGCCCTTCGGGGAGACTAGTGTGGCAAAGCACTTCGTGGAATTCAGGCATAATGTGTCTGACTTACGATGGTGCATCGAGAAAAGCCGCCCCCACCCCACCCCCCGCCGCAAAACCGGACAAATACCTGCCGGCAAGCCGGCCGGTATTTGTCCACTGCCGTGGGGATGTGCCCTTAGGAACTCTAATCTTTGTGAATTTAACCCTTCTCTGGTAACGCCCTAACTGGCCCAGGAATACCCTGAAACACCCAGTGTCATACAGGATTTGCAAAAACCTCACTTTTTTTGCATCTCTGCTCCTACAACACTCCTGGAATAACTGGGAGAGTGGTTCTGGTTTTTGGACTCCAGCCACAGGTGCTACTTGGCAGCAATTGGTAATTTATTCACTAATTTCTCAAAGCCTTATGGCATCAGATCCTGCTATTGTGGACCCTCTTTATCATTACCTTCATGCTGGATGCGATTTATGCAGCGCTTTTGAATGCGTTTTTTGGATACAAAACGGATCCAACACATGCCGTGTGAACATACCCTTTGGTTTAGGATTTCATGGTACTATGCATTTGAACCAAAAGATTTTCTGCTCTATATGCAAAAACAGGCATGTGAGCCCCCAGCATTTTTTAATGGTCGATGGGTGGAGAGGGTCACATGAAAGCTTCTTCTAAAAACTGAGCAGCAAAGAATAGCTTTCAAAATGTAGGGAACACTAAATGAAGACATTTTCCAAATACATTGCTTTGTTCATCTTTTTTTTGTTAAGGAGCTACAAATGATTTTATCACTTTCCTGGCTCTCTCTGGTTCCCCCAGTGACCACCCTGTGTACTTTTTTCTCCCCTGCTGTTTGTTCTATATGATAGCAGGGAGTGACGTCATCACACAGGTCGTGGCAGCTCTGTGCTGGCCAGCAGTAAAATGCTTGTTTTTATCTGATCTTTCAGACAAAAGCTAGTAATTATTGCTGTTTACTTTAGATAAATCATCTCCTGCTAGTAGTTTCAGAGAAGCTTCTAAGGTAATCTAAACTAATTAGCAGACTGAAAACACAGAGTTGAATACATGGAGGGAATGCACTGAGCTCGTATGCTAATTACAGGCAGTCTGACCAGGGAGTGACAGGATGCATCTATGAAACTCTGAGGGGAGACAACCCCTTTAAGTGAACATATAAAAGAAGTTTGCTCTGTACTTAAAACATTGTCTAATCCTACGATTTGATCATCACAAAAATTAACAAAATGGCAAAAAAAAAAAAAATAGACTGTTGGATTCTCACGCCCATACTTTTCCAGTGTTAAAAGGATTGTCTACTAAAACAATGATGCAAAATTGGGGCCCGGGTAGGCAAATCAAAATGGATGCTTACCTACCTGTCACCCGCCACTGCGGCTCCAATGCTCCCCGCTTATCCGCTCCTCTTCCTGTCTCAGGTTCTCATCCCAACCCACTGGAGATACCTATACTGCATTGTAAGTGAATGGAGCACAGGCCTCTACTGTGAAGTGAAGAGGAGCGGGTCACCGGGTAGCTCTGGTGTGGCAGCGGAAGACAGGTAGGTATAAATTTTTTAATTTTTTGCCCACCTTGGCCCCAATTTCACGTCATTATTTTAGTGGACAACCCCTTTAAGTAGAAAACCCAAGCTACAAATACTGAATAAAAAAAACCACACTGAAACACGTGGGGAATTTACATTGAAAGATCCCCAGTGCATGCACATAACACAACATCACAACTTCCTTGGAAAGAATATGCTTCAAAGCAAATGTATCCATTTTATCTAAATTGTATTTCATTATGTACTTATATTATATATAAAAGCAAAGAACTCCAAAAAATTCTAAAGTTTTAAGAAAGTATTTATTCTTCCAAAATTCAAAGAAAAAATTATAATTTCAGCTCACCTGAATAGAAAATGAGGTGGTTGCATGGATAGAAGAGTTTTGAAGCACGACTCTCTTTGTGAGTTTTGAAAATGAAGTAGGAAATCCAGCAACACTTCGAATAGGTTGAAAAAGTAAAACCTTGCAGCTTTATTAGAACAAGGTTAAAAATCGTAATACATAGACATAAACATTGCGGCAGCCAGCGCACCAACATTAGCTGCCGCAATGTTTATGTCTATCTATTACGAGTTTTAACCTTGTTCTAATAAAGCTGCAAGCATTGCTTTACTTTTTCAGCCTATTCGAAGTGTTGCTTGATTTCCTACTTCATTCTTCCAAAATGGTACGACTTTTCAGCTCTGCTAGAAAGCCAGTTCAAGGCAATGTATATAAAATATTTTTAGTGAAACAATTTGATGGTGTACGTTTTTATGTGACGATTCCCCAAAAATTTTTTTGCATTATTATAGTTTTTACACTGGCTATAAGAGCAGTTTCAGAAGACCTTTAGCCAATCTTTCTCAACTCACTTGTCACCCTCGCTGTATAGATTTGGATATCGTGAGTCATCTTGTTATCAGTAGGGGGTGAGTAAATGATAGGCTTGTTGTACTTTTGGATACCTAGATAACGCGGGATTGTAACACTATACACACAGGAAAGAGTGTAAGGGGCTGTTTACACATCACAGGACAAATACCGGTCGGTTTATCCGTGCACACGGATGCCGGGGGACGGCTCTTCTCCGCGAAGAAAAGCTCTCCCCCTTCAGATAGACATGTTTATATTCCGTCCGAAAACCGGACGGAAGAATGAACATGTTCTATGTTTCTCGGACCGCCGGCAGTCTGAAAAACCGCCGGGCGGAAAATCCGTGCAGTTGGGGCCGCTGCACGGATTTTCCATTAAGGTCCATGTAAAAGTTTTTCAGCCGGTTTTCAAAACCGTGCCATGGGGACATGGCCTAAACAGCTCCCCTGCCACTTCCTGGTCACCAGGGGAGAGCACTGTGCTCTATTGCTTCCTGGAGACTGTACCTATGACTTTTTATCTGTCATTGCAGCTGCCATAAAGCACTTACACCGTGTTACACTGTCAATACAAAGAAAACAATAAGGAAGTATTTGTAATCCTTTAATGACCAACTAAATGTTTCAGTTTTTCCTGTCTGAAAGGTCGGAACTTTTTTTTATCTTATCACTGACTTAACTGTATGATGCCTTGTGTTATGCTAGAAAACTTGATTTTTTTTCAGTGTAGTTTTAGAGGATTCATGTAAATTATTGTGAAATTTATTAACATTTTTGTGCATGAGTCTTTACATATTCACACTAAATAACCTTTCGAATTAATCACACCGGTTATTATGAGTGTGGATACTGAATATTTGTAAGTTTGTTTTTTTAATGTGACGTATGCACAATATTTTTTTTATATTAAATATTTATTCTTAATTTTATTTTTTTTTTTTTTGCACACTTTTTTCTCGGATTAACTTCTATTTTATGCTATCGAGGGACAGTTAGTTTTAAACATTATTATACACTCAGGCTATGTCCACATAGCTTAGTTAAAATACAGTTGGAAACCTGACACAGCCGTTTTTTGCACGATTTTTTGCACAAAAAAATTTTTGGATTTCCCCCCGTACATTGAGGCTACGGGAATCCAATGGAAATCCAGCATAACATGTTCTCTCTTCCGCTAGACGGCCGGTGGTTTAGAGATCCTAAGTAAAAAATCCGTGCTGTGTAGACTATAGCACAGATTTTCTATTGAGGGCTACATAGCGCTGGGTACAGTTGGATCTTTGGCGGATTCTAAATACTGAATGCGACAAAAATCCAATCAAAAACCTGTGCTGTGTAGACATAGCCTCATAGTGAATTAGCATACTCATGAGCCTCAAGTTTGGTGAAAACCACAGCGTAGTTTTTTTTGTTAGTCGGCACAGGTCCCAGGGTGGGAATGTCAGTCAGCGCCTTAGCAGTGGATTTCCAAGAGTTGCAACATCAAAAAAAACTTTCTTGGCACATGACACAGTCAGAATGCAGTAACCACAAGGACTGTTTTCAGACATACAGTCTACAGTAATTACTTGAAGAGAGGTTGTTTTTTTGAGAGGTCTGTAGTAAGCATTCTCCAACTGGTGCCAACAGAAGAGCACATATAGCACATATTGGCGGATTCTAAATACCGAATGTGCCAAAAATCCAATCAAAAACCTGTGCTGTGTAGACATAGCCTCATAGTGAATTTGCATACTTCATTGTGCTCTAAGTACAGGTTTACTAACCAGACAGCCTTGGGCCATTCCACATTCTTAGTGCTGACTGTAAAGGGTTTCCCCAGGCTCCGATCAGCTACTGGGAAATCCAGCGATGTGACTGGACAGGGAAGTCCCCATTGATCATGCCGCAGTGTCCCCTTTGATCATGCTGCAGTCTTAGACCATTGGCAATCAAAGGGTTGAATGTCAGGGAACAGAGGAAACTTTATGACCCCTGCTCTAGAATCACAGCTCTTAGTTACAGCTATGCTCCCAGGCACTGAGAGATGAAAACTTTCCTGAGGCTATGATGCCAAGAGATGTCTCTGCTGACAAAGAACCTGCACCACCCACTGTCAGTAAGACAGTAAGGGTATGTTCATACAACGTTTTTGCGGGGCGTACTTCAGTGCGTACTTGCGCTGCAATGCACTCAAAGTACCCCCCACAAATACGGTAAAATCATAGCTCTCATTGAGTACTATGAATGCGGGGGAAACAAAAGTAATAGGGGGCCAGGCTGTAGCACTGCTGAAAGTACGTGCGGGCCACTTTCAACAGCAGGCGTATTGCGGCGCGCAGGGGTACGCAATAACCCTAACCCTAAGAGGTCGTTGAGGGGTTAAAATAAAAAATAAGTGGCTGTATTTTAAAAAATGTAACATTGTTTCTTACATTTAACTAATAAAATTAAAATCTTTAAATTTCGGAGTTGAGTGGAAATAAATTTATCGCCCAGATCTATGTCTCATCATGGAAAATTAAGCCTTATTGTTAATGTCAGAAAAATGTTGCAGAATATTTTTTAAACCAGAATCACGAAATGTGCCCTCTCGAACAACCAGGTATAGTTTAGTTCATGGGGCTGTGTGGTGGCCACAACTAAATGCACTTAGCATTCAGATCATCAACAACATCATAGATATGAAGCAGCACATACGGTGTATTTCTTGATGTGACAGTGGTTATCAGATGAATGTAGCTTGGGGAATCCATATTAAGCATCTTCTATGAGATAAGATTACAAAGAGCCTGGAGTCTGGTGAAAACCAGAGCGTAGTTTTTCTGTTAGCCGGCACAGGTCCCAACAGGGTGGAAATGTCAGTCAACGCTTTAGCAATGGATTTCCAAGAGTTGCAACATCAAAAAAAACTTTTCTTGACACATGACACAGTCAGAATGTAGTAACCACAATGACTGTTTTCAGACATACAGTCTACATTAATTACTTGAATAGAGGTTTTTTTTATGAGAGGTCTGTAGTAATCATTTCCCAACTGGTGCCAACAGAAGATCACATATAGCCCAATGTATACCATATTTTTCTGACTTTAAGACGCACCGGACCATAAGACGCATCTGTCGTATTTTTTGGACTTTAAGACGCACCGGACCATAAGACGCACCACCATTTTCCTCTCAAATTTGGGGAGAAAAAGTGTGTCTTATAGTCTGAAAAATACAGTAGATCATTTTACTTGGACACAAGAAAAATAGGGATTTATACAGTTTACAGACAAGTTTGGGTTTAATCTTCAGAGTGATTTACACCTTATGTCTATCTAAAAAAATGGACTGTTCCCCTCCAACATCCTCCAGCATGGGGTGTCATAATGTAAGAGGGCTCCATGCTAGATTCACCTATGTCCCACAATGTATTCAAGTGCAGAAGAGGCATACTGAGTCGTCATCCTGCAACATTGTTAGACTGTTCAGGGGGCCAAACTTGACTTGTTTAGGACAATTCATCGCTATATAAATTGCTCTAGGTATAAACTTGGAGTTTCAGCTATTTACTTTGATTTAAACCATATTGAACTTGCATGAAAAATACTTGGACAACATTGGCCACTTCTGGGGACGCTTCGAGGTCTCAAGACTGCAGTGAGACTCTATACCAAAGTCCTGTGTTTTTATAGATTATATTTTTTTTACTGGCTTGTGATCCCAGTCTTTTGGATAAAGCTGAGAGCAATATCACAGGAATACAATAGGTTCACTAAAATGTTCTTTTTTCATAACATTTAGTCTTCAGATTGTAGTTTCCTGTAATAAAAGTTGATTGTTGTCGCTCCTAGTGATTTAAAGCTTCCTCAACCTAAAATGACCTTGATTTCTGGGAATCCATGATCTCACCCAAGGTTAACAAAAAAAAAAACACGTATTGATAGACTGTTCAGGTTGCCGTACTTGACTTGTTTAGGAAAATGCATGGCCATATTAGTTGCTCTGGGTATAAACTTGGAGTGCAGGCCATTTACCCCGATTTAAACCATATTGAACATGCATGGTAAATACTTGGATAACATCATGGAGGACATTGGCCACTTCTGAGGACTCTTCAAGGGCACAAGACTGCAGTGAGACGCTATACCAAAGTCCTGTGTTTTTATAGATTATATTTTTTTACTGGCTTGTGATCCCAGTTTTTGGATAACGCCATATCACAGGTACACAATAGGTTCTCTAAAATGCTCTTTTTCGTAGCATCTAACCTTTACATTGCAGTTTCCTGTAATAAAAGTTGACTGTTGTGGCTCCTAGTGATTCAACCCCTTAAGGACCCGTAGTTTTTTTGTTGTTGACACGTTCGTTTTTCCCTTCTCGCCTTCCCAGAGCCATAACTTTTTTATTTTTCCATCTACATATACATATGAGGGCTTTTATTTTGTGGGACAAGATGTGCTTTCTAATGGTGTTATTCACTGTACTATAGAATATAATGGGAAACCGCCCAAAAAAGTCTAAGTGGGACAAATCGCCATGTTTGCGGGTGTTTTGCTTTTATGGCGTTCAATCTTCGGTAAATATAATGTGTTATCTGTATTCTACAGGTTGATACGCATTCGGCAATATCAAACATGTAGGGTTTCCGTTATGTTTTGGTACCGTAAAAAAAATTCCAAACAATTTCTATTTTTGAAATTTGTGCGGCGGCGCCATTTTCTGCGACCAATAAGTTTTTTGTACTAACACCTACGGACATCAGTGAGGGGGCATTTTTTGCTGGCTGAAGTGTACTTTTTATCGCTAGCAGTTTGGAATGCATGTGACTTTTTTCATCACTTTTATTCCATTTTTTAAGTGACGAAAAATGACCAAAAAACGCAATTTTGGCGTTTGGAATTTTTTTTCTTCTACGGTGTTCAGCGTATGGGACAAATGATGTTATATTTTTATAGATCGGACGCGGCGATACAAAATATGTGTAACTTTTTTATTGTTTTATTGTTTTTATTTGTAAAATAGGGAAAGGGGGGTGATGTGAACTTTTAATTTTTTTTGTACTTCAAAACTTTATTTCTTTTTTTTTTTACTTTATCATTGAGTCCCCCTATGGTGCTTGACCACTAAGGGGTGCGATCGTTAATACAGTCTAATGCATTGCATAGACAATGCATTAGACTGTACAAAGATGGTGGTTTCCCCACTTCCTGTCTGCAGCCAGAAGTAGGGCAAACGGGAACATGGCAGCAATCAGAGCCTTCACAAAGCTCCCAGCTGCCATGTCCAGGTGTCGGATCGCCACAGTTATGCTGCGGCGATGCCAATCGCCCTGAAGATCGGTGCGCGGCACCGCTCTTCATTCATTTAGATGTCGTGGCCATCTTTGCCGCGGCGTCTAAGGGGTTAAACAGCGCGGACGGGCAACGGTGCCTGCTCACGCTGTACCGGCCGGGTGTTAGCTGCGATCAGCCGCTAACACCCGGCAGCTGTGCGGGGGGGTCGCGGTGCGATCCCCCTGCAAAGCCCCTTAGGGACCCTGGGATGTACTCATACGTCCAGGGTCCTTAAGGAGTTAGACCTTCCCCAACCTAAAATAACCTTGATTTCTGGGAATCCATGATCTCACCCAAGGGTAACAAAAAAAACCACGTATTTAAGTTACACTCCTCAACATTAAAATTGCAACACAGAGAAGGAAAAGCCTTAAAATTCTGGAAATCCCAGGATCACTAAATATGTTAACGATAAGCAAATGTTGAAAATTTGGAAACAAAATATTCCAAAAAAATCTTGATTTACAGAAATACTTGCCCTTTGCACCTTGGCAGCTTTTAATAAGGTTACCAACGGTTGTCTGAGGAATGTTATACCACGCTAAATACACTTAGACAAATCATCAAAACTGCTGATGCCAGCTCCATTTGCCAACCAATTACATCCTAGATGTGTTTGATTGGAGACAGGTCCCGAGATGCTGCAGGACATGGTAGCACATTTAGGCTGCACGCTGCTCACAGTACCATGAGAAACATGAGGTTTGCTATTGTTCTGTTCTAAAACTGCTCCAAGAACACTTTGGAGAAATATCTGCACCACTGGTTCCACAACCAGATCAAGGTAACACTAAACTGTTAGTGTACCTTAAATGAAGACTAAAGGGTTCCAGCTACCATACATTATGCCACCCTACACCATGATCCCGGTAGTAGAACCAATGTGACGTTCCCTCCTTATAACGTTGCCCATATGGTCTCCAGACTAATCTCTAGCTATCAAAGGTAAAAACAGAACTCTCTCAACCACGCAACATTGAGTGGTGCTGAAATCTTGTTCTAGGCACATACCCTGTTTCCCCGAAAATAAGACAGCCTCTTATATTAATTTTTGCTCCTAAAGATGCACTATGTCTTATTTTCAGGGGATGTCACAAACATAGGATATATGTATATAAAGGACATTTTATGGCAGCTGCAGTGACTTATCTCAAAGGATGGCAAATGTGACATGCTGGGACTTGTAGAACTAGAAGTTCCAGCATGCCCCATCAGCCATCCTGTGAGATTTGTGTGTGTGTGTCAGTATCATTGCTCTGTTCTCCCCCCTCTTCCATCTATTACTTACATGTACTTTCTGTCTCCGCTCCTAGGATGTTTGGGACCTGTGGTGACATCACAGACACATGACCTCCCTGCACAGGTCCTTCAACACTCATGTGCTACAACAATATGTCCCAGCACCGTTTCTCGGGGTGAGCGGGGCTTGGGAACACCCGCCCCCCCTCCTCCCCATTCTCTCTGCCCACCCTTAGGGACGGCCCTGTGTATGGGGAGCTGCAGCAATGATTTCCGCTATGTCTTATTTTCGGGGGGTGCCATATATTAGAGAATTCAACAAAATCTCTGCTATGTCTTACTTTCGGGGAAACACGGTAGCGATCTACCAGAGCGATAAACCAAGGTAAGGTCTTTCAGGTCAAGGATTCTGTCCTCAGTTTGCAACAAATGTTGATAACTGCCGGTCATTAAATAGGAGGCATCGCACAACTTCATCCAACGTTTTGAGTTTTCATGAGTCTAAAAAAATTTTCCTTTTAATTTGTTTTTTATGCCTCTCCCAGATTTTGGAGCTGGATGCTTGGAAATTTCAGCATTTGCAGCTCTTGACTTCAAATACTTCTTCAATTTGCATAACCTTACGGTTTGTCTTTCTTGGTGCTGCAATTTCAGTGTTGAGGAACATAATCTGCTGAGATATATACAACCTTTGGAAAAATAAAATTCCTTCAGCTGTCCTAATGTTTTTTTTAAATGAATAACCAGCTGATAAGATCAGACATGAACTGAAAATCTATGAAAAATGCAACGAGGTCTAAAATGTTTTGACCTCAAAATAAAGATGACTCTTAAGATAACAATAAAAAGGAAATACTCCGGAAATAAGTACTGTATATGGTTTCAGCGGTATTATATATAGCATTTGGTTTACCAAGATTTCACTAGAATTTGACACTTCACTTTTAGCATTCAGGCTTCTGAATCTTGTAGGTGTCAGGAAAAACATTTCAAGATACTTTTCTAATGGTAAAGAATGCCCTCCGTTCTGCATAGTATTTTCCCAGAATGCTTAGATGTTTGAGGAGTTGGGTTCAGTGTCTCATATTTGGTGGGAATGCACCAGAATATGACCATTTTGAATGTTAAACAATCACTTGTACGACTGGGTATGTGGATCCCAGATGCGGTGGATGCTGGACCTGACTCTCCTCTCCATGCTTCCAGGGTCTCTTTCAAAAGTATAAGATGGGCTTTTGTGCCTCCTTCTTAAAACTGTTTGATTGTGCCTGGACATTGGAAAACTAATGTGAACCTGTCATGATGTGCGCTGCGGTCTCTACTGCAGACCACGGGTGCACTTGTGTCGGCGTTCCCTATGCTGAACACCCTGCTGGCACCTACTCACCTCGTCTCACCTCGCTCCTGCTCCTCTCCCATCTGCTGCCTATAACTGGCACATGTACTCCGTCCCTAAGGTGCACGCGCCGGCTCCTTAGGGTTTAGGCTATGTTCACACGGCTTATTTGGGCACGTATTTCAGCTGAAATGCGTCCCAGTCATTACGGTAATCCATAGTTCTCATAGAGAACTATGGATTACGGGGGGAGAGAAGTGACATGTCATTTACTAGCGGCGTATACGCGCCGCTAGTAATGAGTCTATGGGCCACGAGGTGCTGGGCCCCCCTGCTCCCGCCCCCGTCCACACGGCGTAATTGCGGGGCGTAATTACGCCCCGCAATTAAGCCGTGTGAACATCGCCTTAATAGGACAGTACACACGTGAGCTCCACTAGCTAGCCACCTGCCCCTTTATTAGGACTCCTTTCTCTGTAAACCTTTGCCAGATTATTGGTGTTCCTGTGGAGAGTTGCTTATTTTGTGTGTTCTGACCTTTCTGGTTCTGACCCCTTGTTTTTGGTCATTGACTATGCTTTGCCTGCTGCATGTCCTGACCTTCCTGTCTGTAACCCGGACTACGCCTTTGCCTGCTGCTTTTGTACCACACTTGCCACCTCGGCTGTCATCGTAAGCTTCCCCACCAGGGGTAGCTGTAGTGCTAATAGATTTATTGACCATCCGGAATCCATATTGACAGTATCACTTTAAGAATTATAGATGATAATAGCTGTAATTTTCCTAGCGCTTGGTAAATGTTTGTGAGAAACAGTATATTGACATAGAGGGTTGTTATCAGGGCCTCGTTGCTGTGGGAGAGTTGTACTGAGTAAGCCACATAGCTCTGTGCTGGTGTAAACAATTACTACCCAGCGATGTTTAGAGGAAAATCATGGGAACCCAGGTGTACAGCATCAAGTCATGGATTTTTCCAGTGCCAGGTTAACCTCTTAAGAACTGGCCATTCAAAGGAGGGAGGCCTTATACTGGAAAAGTACTGGTCTGTCAGCTTGCGTAACACTTGGTTACGCAGGCATTTGTTTCAAGTAAGATATAAGCTGGGAAAGTTTGCTGCGAGGTTAGAAGTAGCTGGACCTGTGGGCTATAGAGGGACGCCTCGCCGCCACAGTGTGGATCCCAGGTATATCTCTGTCTTCGCTGGCCCCTTCTCCCAGCTGATGTTACAGATAGATGAAGCTGATAAGATGCCTGGTGGAGCTTGGACCTGTATATGGGGGCACCCGTGCACGGTGTTGTCTCAGGAATATCTCTCTATCTTTGCTGGTCCGTGTTACCAGTTGATGCCAATAGATGAAGCTTATAAGATGCCTGATGAAGCTTTGACCCAAATATAGATGTGATGTGAGTATTTGTAATCCATATTATGCGTGCTTTGCCTTTGTAACCAATATTATGCATGCCTTGCCTTTATAACCTATATTATGCAAAAATATATACAATATCACACTATCTTCTTGTAGTTTTATTTAATCATTGAATTACTCATATAATAAAGTAAATAAAGCATTGGATGTTGCCTTCTTTAAAGCCGTATCAGACCCACACAAAGAGTTGGCAAAACAGTAGCGAACTGGGAGTCGCCCCAGACTCAAGTCGATCCTGCCTTGCGGCAGGCACTGGGAGATACTGAGGGACTCCTTAGACTCCGCTCCCTAGCATGGTCTGCATCATCTCTCACGGTGACCCAGAGTATCCACATCTGCTTCCGTGACAGACCCCATCCATCATGGAATGGTTTGATATTTTTGTGAAAATTAAACTCATGAAGGAGTTAATGGCTGCAAACTGAGCAGTGATGGTGAATGTTTAGGTGATCCAGTCCATTTCATTCCTGACTTAATATTAGTGAATTATGAATAAATTGGTTTTGCAGCAAAGAAAAATAATTCTTCAATGAGTCCATGGAGGTAAAAAAAATAAAAAACGCTTTACTTATCTGGTGCTCCAGGGCTTCTTGGAATCCAGTCCTCTTCACTTCCGTATTCTCATCCCAACAAACAGGAGAAAATTCACTTACGATACAGCATGTGCCTCTCCTGTGTGTCGTGACGAGAAGCTAAAACTGAAGAGGAGCGGATTACTGGAAAGTCCGCGGGACCTGTAGATAAGTATAGGTTGTAAAAAACTTAAATTATTTACCCAGGCCCCATTGAAGAATAATTTTCTTTGTTGGACAACCCAATTAAAGCATTGCCTGAGGTGGGTTTATTTCCTGTTATTGTTTAATAGAAGTTCAATTTTTTAATAGTTTCCTTTTGTTCGTCTCTTACCCTCCTTAGTTTTAAACTACTTTCATTTCCCCTCCTTTTCTAGGATCCACCCAAATTTTTTCTGTATTTGAATGTTTGTACATTTGTTTCTCAGTAACCTCCATGACCATGGACTTAACTATAGGCATAGCAGGCATAGCAGATGCTATGGTGCCTAGAGGCTGAAGGGGCCCACTCACGTCCAAGAACATTATGTATTTTTGTAGGTTAAAACTAGTTGGGGGCTATCTGCTTTCCAGCTGAACTACACTACACACCACTAGGCACAGACATCATTGTCTTGCATGCGTCAGGGAGCGTATACACTGGGCGAGGGACCAGTGGTCCTCAGTGCTGTTCAGTGATGAAAGCTAATTCACTCTGAGCAGAAATGATGGCCACCAACGATGCTGGAGACGACAAGGAGAACTCTATGCATCAGCCAGGTTAGATACCCTTGCAGAACGCAGACCTCTCACCTCCCTTAAACGTGTCTGGAGTTGTGTGATATTCATCATCCGGTTCCGCAGGGCATTGTTTACAATGAAGCAGTCATCAGTGTGTGATGGAGCCAAAGGATGGCCACTTCTTTGCCTTTCTGTGACTCTTCCAGTCTCTCTGTATCTCTGATAGAACCTACTGATGATACTTTTGGACACTCTAAGCTCAGTGGCCATTTCCGTCTGAGAGCATCCTGCTTGTAGCCTCGCAATGACAAGGTACTGTTGATCAATTTTAAGGTGTTGTCTTGGTCTCATGATGTCAAAATGTGAACATCATGATAAGGAGGACAGGTTAAATCCCAATTTAAATTGATCCCCTAAATTTATTGGGCAATTCAGGGATCAAACACCTGTTGTGAATTCTGCCATTAAGCTCCTTGTTAGAGATTGGAAAGTTGTGCAAAAAGTACTGAAACATTGAACAGTTGGACCTGTGCATCTAAAGGTAAGAGATGGTCTCATTTATTTCATTTTAAAAAAATTCAAGAAATTTTACCTTAATCCTGATATTTCAACCAAAATCCAAATATATCTAACTTTTTGTGAGTAGTGTACATGATGCTAATACTTATACATTTATTTATTACTTTTATGCTGCTGTTTTAGTTTCCTGTCAAATGGAGACCAATTTCATTTTGCTATGAGACCCTATGAATTCTAGTTATGCCCCTGTCCGTCACCCTTTCCCTCTGTATAGCAGTTTGAAAATTGTTGCACTCTGTCATGCCACGCGCTGCAGTCCGGGCTTCGGGCCTCAGGCACAGCTGCTCCCGGCACTTGCTATGCTGCACGTATACTCACCTGGCCTCGTCCTGCTTCCTCCTCGATCGGCGCACTGCTGTGTCTTCTCTTGCCTCTGCTTGCACTTTCCCAGCCGGCCACTAGGGGCGCACGTGAGCAGCTCTCCTGGATTTAAAGGGCCAGTTCACTGGCGTTCGGACATGGGCTTTATAGGGATCCCTCTTCCTGCCGTCGGCGCCCAGTGTCCGTTCACTAGTGACGTCCTTCTGTGCTCTCTAGCGAATACCTTTATCTTTCCGTCTGCATTCGCCTTCGTCCATCGTGCTGACCATCGTCTGCCACGCACTGTTCCTGCCTAGCCTGTTCATCCCTGCTTCGGGTCCACGCTCCGGTTGACTCTGTGTCTACTCCTCCTGCTTCGGCTGTCACCGCTTGGTCCTGCGTTGGGGATAGCGACCTGGTGGATTCCCTATGGCAAAATCCGTCCAACTCTGTGGCAGGCTCCGGCGAAGATAAGGGGCCCCTTAGACTCCGCTTCCTGGCTTAGGTCACGCCAACACCGCGCGGTGACCAGAGGATCCACCTTCTGTTCATAGAGTCCCCCGTGACACTCTCATTCCTTGTTTTACAAATAAGTCATTGAACATAAGGTGAACGTTCCAAGAGCAGATAATTTGTTTCTTAAGAAAACTGTTCTTCTGGTGATGATGATGATAGAGCTGGAGACTGCATTTACTTATAGTTGGGACTTTTAAGAATCATTTTATGTATAACACATGTATGATTCATTCATCAACCCTCAAGCTTATGTTGCAGTATCCAGTCCCTGCTACTGTCTAGTCACTGCTTTCTTCAGAAGAAAAGGAGAAGGGTACGAGCAGCGTCTTGGACTATCCAGATCTATCAGACTTAACTTATGTTCATATGCAGCATCCAAAGGCCGAACAAGATAAATGATTTTCAGTCATTGAAATCCTTCAAGATAGTTTGCATTGCTGGATCTTGGCCGAACCTGACGAAGCTGATGGAAATTGACACCCAAACTGGCTTTTCTGCTATCATAAAGAATCAAACATGTCAAAATGTGGTGTCCAGCTGTGCAGATGGTGGCAGCCAAATTCAGGCCATTCTTCCTAGTGAGGGAAGTTTGCTGTGATCAAAATCTGGATTTCTCGGACAAGTCTGGGTCATCCTTAGTTTCAAGTCCCAGATACCTGAAGGTGCTTTGTTCACCGATACAAACAATTATACGCAAGTATAATAAGATGGAAATGTCCAGCCATCATAACGGAAGGAGACGGGTTCTGTGTCTCAGAGATGAACGTGCTTTGGTCCGACATGTGCATATCAACCCAAGAACAAAAACAAAAAACCTTGTGAAGATGCTGACGGAAGCTGGTAAGATTGTGTCATTATCCACAGTGAAACTAGGATCAACATGGGGTTGAAAGGCCACTCTGCCAGAAAGAAGCCATTGCTCCAAAAGAAACATATAAAAGCCAGATTAATGTTTGCAAATGCCCAGGAACAAAGACCTACAGTTTTGGAGATATGTCCTGTCGTCTGACGACACTAAAATTGAACTGTTCGGTCATAATGACCATCGTTACATTTGGAGATAAAAGGGAGAAGCTTGTAATTCTAAGAGCACCATCCCAACTGTGAAACATGGGGATGGCAGCATCATGTTGTGGGGTTGGTTTGCTGCAGGAGGGACTGGTGCAATTCACAAAATAGATGGCATTATGAGGAAAGAAGATTATATGGCAATACTGAAGCAACATCTCAAGACATCAGCCAGTACGTGAAAGCTTGGGGGCAAATGGGTCTTCCAAATGGACAATGACCCAAAACATACTGCCAAACTGGTTACAAAGTGGCTGAAGGATAACAAAGTTAATGTCGTGGAGTGGGCATCACAAAGCCCTGATCTCAATCCTATTGAAAATGTATGCGCAAAGCTGAAAAGGCCGGTGCGAGCAAGGAGACCTACAAATATGGCTCAGTTACACCAGTTCTGTCAGGAGGAATGGGCCAAAATTCCTACCAACTATTGTGAGAAGCTTGTGGAAGGATCCAAAACGTTTGACACAAGTCATACAGTTTAAGGGCAACGCTACCAAATACTAATGAAATGTACAGGGCCCGGCCAGAATGTGAAGCAAGGGGGGGCCCGCTGTCGCCGGCAGGTACCGCCCCCTTGCTCCACAGTAATGGTACAGAGATTAGACCGCAGGTCTGCTCTCTGTACCATATGAATCAATGTGCTGTCAGGGGGGGGGCCCCACGCTGCAAGTAAAGCCATAAGCCTGTAGGCGGGGGCGTCACTGATCTGCCGGCAGCCAGAGGGAGGAGGGGGGGGGGCCGACTGCTCCGTCCCTGCACAGGCTGATGCTGAAGTAAGGACTCTGAATCTGTGTACTATAAAGCTATACTGTTCAACTTTACTTGCAGCGTGGGCCCCTAGTGGGGCCCCACTGAAGGCCCCTGGGATATGGGGGCCCCCCTGAAGGCCCCGTGGATATGGGGGCCCCCTGAAGGCCCCATGGATATGGGGGCCCCTCTGAAGGCCCCAGGGATAGAGAGGCCCCACTGAAGGCCTCAGGGATAGGGGCCTCACTGAAGGCCCCTGGGATGTGGGTGGCCCCACTGAAGGCCCCAGGGATGTGGGGGCCCCACTAAAGGCCCCAGGGATGTGGGGGCCCCACTGAAGGCCCCAGGGATGTGGGGGCCCCACTGAAGGCCCCAGGGATGTGGGGACCCCACTGAAGGCCCCTGGGATTTGCGCGACCCCACTCAAGGCCCCTGGGATTTGCAGGACCCCACTGAAGGCCCCTGGGATTTGCGGGGCCCCACCCAAGGCCCTTTGGATTTGATGGGGGTCCCACAAATCCCAGGGTCCTTGAGTGACCTGCTCAATGCCCCTCACTGAACCTGTGGGGCCCCACACGGCTGAGGGAGAGGAGGCCCTTTAATGAGTCCCACACAGCAGGGGGACGTAGGGAATCTTGAGTGGGGCCCCACTCAAGTTCTCCCTTTACCAACAGGGGGCCTATTACCTGGCTACCTACCTACAAGGGACCCTATAAAACTAACGACCAGTGAACCAAAGGGGTAATTATTACTATTTGGGGCACTATGGATGGGGAGTTTGTACATAAGGGTGGGTACCGGTGGGAGGATGTTAAAGTGAGGAGTCTCAATTGTTTGTGTTGTGAATTCTGCAGGGAGAAGTCCTCATAGTGGCCTGGTCCAGATGGAGAAGAAAAGGGAACGTGAACGACTTATCAGATGTCACCTGTGAGTCACTAAATGTAACTGCACTGTATTAACTTATATCTGCCACTATGGGCCACATGTATGAAAACTGTCTAGATGTAGGACTTTCTTTGTTGCCCATAGCAAACAAACAGAGCCCATAGCAACCAATCAGAGCTCCACTTTCATTTTTTATAGTGCTCTGAAAACATAACGCTGGGAACGCTGACTGGTTGCTATGGGCAACAAAGTGAGATTTAGACCTAGACAGTTTTCATGCATTTCCCCCTATATGGTCACTGTATGGTGGTAATATTGGTGTTATTGTATTGGATTATATTCAGTAACAGTATTGTGGCATTATTCTGCATCTTTATAGTGGAGATATGTGCTAATGATGTTGCGGTATTACTTTTTCTTTGTATATTGTTGTTGTTTATGGTAATATCGGCCTTAGTACACTGGTTTAGTCACTAATATTATAGTGGTATTAGTCACCATACATAGTGATATATGGCGGTATTAATTGGTCTTTTGTCTGGTTATATTGGTCTTGGTATGCTGGTTTGGTCAGTATATCGTGGTGACATGTGGTATTTGCTGGCCCTTGTATACATACTGACCCACACAATATAGATAAATTGTTTGCTCTAAAATTCAACAAGTACTCAATCCAAAGACAATGGCGCAATTGCATCTTTTTTTTTCTGGGGTTGGGTTGCAGGACGTGGTTGGTAGGGGCGGGGCGTTGTGGTTGATAGGGGGCGGGGTTTAACAGGGGGGCCCATGCGCTTTAGCTGTAGTGGGCCCTGAAATTTCTGATTGCGGCCCTGGAAATGTATGTAAACTTTTGACTTTGTAGAAAGTAATAAAAATGCCTTAAAATTCTCTCTCCCATTATTCTGGCATTTGGCAAATATAAATAATTTTGGTTCCTAATTGACCTAAAACGGGGAAGGTTTATTCTGATTTCTTGTTAGAAAGTGAGAAAAACATGCAGATGTTTCTTTTTATATAGTGGATGGAAACTTCTCGTGTCAACTATATATAGCCCTCATGAGGGGTAGAGACATGATCTTATTAAAAGCCTGTAAAGCCTCAAAAAATATTTGTTAGAGGAGTACGTACACAGGACAAATGCTGCTGCTCAGCTGCGAGCTATACAAAGCCAAACCCAGTCTATGTAAGTGGGACCTCACCCCCTTTATACTGAGACATATAACACCATAAACAAGTAAGTAAAGTCAATTGACACTAAGTTGAGGTGCAGCGATCCATTGCCACCACATTCCAGACACAAGATTGCTGTTCGGCCATACAATGCTCTATTTAAAGGCTGTTGACATCTGTATTGTCACTTGATTTTGCACTTGTGAAGCAAATAACCAAGACATTCTTTTCTAAACTAAGCAACTATGTCAGAAGCAACTATACTTGTAGCATAGTTGCCAGCAGGACAAGACTCCTATCTGCTGTTGACTTAAAGGGGTTTTGCCAAGAAGTGATTTCCTCAGCTAACAGGCTGATCTGTGCTCTTGAGCCTTGAAAAAAGGGGTGCTGTGTTTCTGTGTTTAAAAAAACAAGTACCTCCCCTGTGATGTCATTTTACCACCTCCCATGCACACTTCCGAGAGGCTGATATTCAGTCTCTGTAGTCGAGCAAACATTGTTTGGCTAATCCACAGAGGATAACTGTATTGTGCACAAGCTCTACAGGTTTTGTTTTCTCTCTCTTATCTACTGAGGAGAGAAGATAAGATCCAAGCAGGCAGCATTCACAAACTGCTGCGGGAGGGAAGGAAGATGGGCTGAGCAGGGAGCGTCTGCATGTTTGCTCAGATAAATACATTATAACTACCAGATTCTGTATACAGCAGACACAGGCTTTGTTCTCCCCCTCACTTCAAAGCTCGTTCATGTTCCCTGCCATCAGATAAGACATGCAAACAACGCAAGCGCGGCCAGATCAGCTCCTTGTCGTAGCTAATGTAAACAGTCAGGAAACTAAGGGTATCTAAGCAATGCTGCAGCTCTCAGAGGCTACACTTTTTTAATTACATATATTTAGAAAAGTGATTAAATACCCATTTTGAAGGATCCCACGTCAACATTAAATCGTGGCAAAACCCCTTTAATTGATCTGCGCACCTATTCTCCCTGCATTCGGCAGAGTTTGCAGGGTTTGGCTGATATAATTTAGGCTACACTGCTAAGTTAAAATCCAACGGTATTTTAACTTCATCGCACTACAATTTTTCTATTGAGGTCTACACCGCGCTGGGTACGGTCGGATTTTCGGTCGATTCTAAATACAGAATCCACCATAAATCAGATCGAAACCCAGTGCTGTGTAGACATAGGCTTACCTTAGAGGTGGCAGGATTTTACATAGGGCAGGTATCTATAAAAGCAGTAGAGTAATTTAGATATGAATGATAGATGAGTGACGACAGCAGCATTGTGGACTCACTCAAATAGTAGCAAGTTGCAGACCACATATCAAAGGTCTGAAAATAAATTTTAAATTATTAAAAAACGTTTAGGCTGTATTACACTCTAAGCACCATACAAAGTTTAGCGCATTACACTCTATCCACCATACAAAGTTTAGCGCATTACACTTTATCCACCATACAAAGTTTGGTGCATTACACTCTATCCACCATACAAAGTTTGGTGTATTACACTCTATCCACTATACAAAGTTTGGCGCATTACAGTCTATCCACCATACAAAGATTGGTGCATTACACTCTATGCACCATATAAAGTTTAGCGCATTACACTCTATGCACCATACAAAGTTTGGCGCTTTTCACTCTTTGCTCATACAAGGTTTGGCGCTTTGCACTCTATGCACCATACAAAGTTTGGCGCGTTACACTCTATGCCCATACAAAGTTTGGCGCGTTACACTCTATGCACCATACAAAGTTTGGCGCATTACACTCTATGCACCATACAAGTTTGGCGCATTACACTCTTTCCACCATACACAGTTTGGCGCATTACACTCTATGCACCATACAAAGTTTGGCGCGTTATACTCTATGCACCATAAAAAGTTTGACGCATTACACTCTATGCACCATACAAAGTTTGGCGCATTACACTCTATGCACCATACAAAGTTTGGCACATTACACTCTATGCACCATACAAAGTTTGGCGCATAACACTTTCATTCATACTGTCGTATTATACACTCCTCTATATCTACTAAGAACTGGTGTGACAGTGCCAAGTTAAAAAAACATGGCGCATGCAAATCCATAGATGTCACCCCATATGCCATAGATAGACCTTTTTCACAACCTTTTTTTTTGGAACAGAAAATTCTGAAAAGGTGTAGGTAAAGACGCCGATGCCAACTATTTACAGGTTTATAATATATGCTATATTTTAAGATACAGAAAAAAATAGTTTTTTAGGAATCATAAATTTTTCTCTAATCTTGTCAAAAGACTTAAAGGGGTTGTTTCACTACATCGATTCATTTTCTCGGATTCTCGGTATCCTTTTTGAATTCAGGGACGTGTTTACTGGGTTCGACTAGCTACTATTGGCCTGCAGTGACGAGGTGATGAGGACACCAGGTCTGTAGCTATAACAACCAGCGCTGGCAGCCTATCAGGAAAGATCAAATAGGTCTGTAGTTATAGCGACCTGAGTCGCTGATGCAGCCCATACAAGAGGGGAAATCTAGGAAAGGTAGGACACTGTTAATGGATACATATTGCAAAGTGACTTGTTTTTGCAAGATCTTTAACATAAAAAGCAATCCTTAAGGTATGTTCACACGGCGTATTTTCGGCCCGCATTTTGCCTCGTTTTTGCGCTTTATATGTAGCGAAATGCGTGCCACGATTAAAGTAATCGTATCGTAAACCTGGGGTGAGAAGTGCCATGTCAATTGTTGGCGGCGCTTATGCGCTGCTGACAATGCCTATCAATGGGGCCGGCCGGGGGGCCCCCCCCCCCCCATGCTTTTGAAGTACACGCTGATCAGCGCGAGCTTCCAAAACACCTGGTGTATTGGGACACGTACTGTACGCATCCCAATACGCCATGTGAACATACCCTTATAGTAAGACAGCCCCTTTAAGTGTATCAGTATCATATAAATCCCCTATATTAGAAATTCTCCTTGTTAACCATAGAGGCAGGTTGAGATGTGGAACAACCGTATACAGCACTGAAAGCGGACAGGATTGTTTATCAACATACACTTTCTGTAGAGGTACTATATATTTGTACCAAACTGGTCCTATGTGTTTTAAGAGTCAAGAGTTCTACATTGGGGAAGTCATGACCAAATAAAGCTGAGATAAGAGAATCTTTAACCCCTTAAAGAGTACCTATCACCTTCAGACAAACCTCATGAAGTAACAGAAGACTAAAATACAAACACTTTCTCAAATAAGCTTCATTAGGAAAACCAAAGCATTTAACCTGTATTTCAGTTTTTAAAAAAGCGCTGGCCCTTTAAGACAGCTCTGAAGTCGGGCCAAGTCGGCACATGACAGCTTGATGGATGACAGTTGTAAGTTCCTGAGCTGGGAGAGTCCACAGTGCAGGGGGAGTCTGTAAGTCTTCATCATGTGCTCACCAGCAGCAGTGTAATACAGATGCCTGTGTGCTATGGAGGAGGAGGCTGAAGCAACAGGTAAACTCTCACACTGTTTCCTTAGGCTCTGTCTTCACTGCACAGGAAAGAAAACATCTCCCATAGACTTCTATTGTAAAAACCTCCTGCTGTCTACACTGAGCTTTTTTCTGCTCGTTTTTAGCAACATGTTCTAAAAAATTACAGAGCAGGGCAGAAAATTTACTACAGGAGTCTATGGAAAACGGTGGACGTGATTTTTCAATGAAAACCGTCCCAGGAGACCCAAGTCCCACCTATAGTGGGTGTTAATAAAGGTTATACCTTATCAAATTTGCATACAAGTGTCCGATGTGTCCTTGTTTGTACCGTTCGTAATAAAATGATCATGCTTTGGTCGCTAACGATTTTTGCGCAATTCATATTTTTTTAGCTAAAAATAAGTGGTTTTTTTTTTACAGATGTTGGCGCTAAAATCCTTTTATCTCGCTTCTAACGCTAAAAATACGTTGTTATACGGATTTTAGCTCTTCTAAAGATATCTTCCTTTTGTTGCTAAAAATAAGTTTTTTTTACGTATTTAAGTTTAACGGGTTTTGGCGCTAAAATACTTTTTTTACGGATTTTGTCACTAAAATAAGTTTTGTACAGATTTTGGCGCTATTAAAGTTTTCTCGCTTTTGTCGCTAAAAATACGCTTTTTATGCAAAAATATGTTTTTTTACGGATTTTGGCTCTTCTAAAGTGATCTTGCTTTTGTCGCTAAAATTTTTTAATGTATTTTGTTGCTAAATATACTTTTTTTTACAGGTTTTGGCGCTATAATATTTTTTTTACGGATTTTAGCGCTATGGTATTATTTTTCCGGATTTTGGCACTAGAGTCCTTTTTTTTACGGATTTTGGTGCTAAAGTCTGTTTTTTATGGATTTTGGAGCTAAAATCCTTAAAAACAGATTTTTTTTGCTGCAAAAGCGAAATAAGTGTGTCAGCGCCAAAATCCGTAAAAACGTATTTTAGCGCCAAAATCCATAAAAAACGTATTTTAGGGCCAAAATCCGTAAAAAAATTATTTTTGGCGACAAAAGCAAGATAACTTTATAAGCGGCAAAATCCGTAAAAATATGGATTTTTGCACCAAAATCCGTAAAAAAAATTGACTTTAGAGCCAAAATCCGTAAAAAAACGTATTTTTGATGACAAACGCGATATAACTTTATTAGCGCCAAAATCCGTAAAACGACTTACAAGATGACATATAAATGCAATAATGTGCTTTACATTCCCTTTTGTAGGGCGGAGTTACATCCAATGGCTTAATTTATGCATACATTAAAAAACAGACTTGAAGACAAGCAAAAAACGCTTGTAAAAAACACGCCAAAAAACGGCCGTTTTTTCAGCTGCATAGCCAAACATGTAAAAAACACCAGAGAAGGGCAGAAAATTTACTACAGGAGTCTATGGAAAACACCGGATGTTTTTTTTCAATGAAAACTCTCACAGGAGATTAGTCCATTCTATAGTGGGGGTTAAAGTTTATACTTTTTTTAAATTCTGCATACAAGTGTTTGATATGTCCTCGTTCGTACCGTTTGTAATAAAGTGATCATGTTTTTGTCGCTAACATTTTTTTGCGCAATTCAAGATTTTTGCTTTAATGACGCTAACCATACGCTTTTTTTAAGTATTTTGGCACTAAAATCCTTTTCTTGGAAGATTGTGATGCTAAGGCCATGTTCACACGGCTTAAAATGGACCGTATTTCGGTCCGTAATTACGCGCCGAAGTGCGCCAATTACGGGCCGAAAACGGCCCATTCATTACGGTAATTCACAGTTCTCATAGAGATCTATGGATTACGTCTCCTCTCCCCGTCCGGCGAAGGCGCCGGGCGGAGAGATTATTGACATGTCACTTTCTAGCGGCGTATACGCGCCGCTAGCAGTGATTGTCTATGGGCCGGCGAAGTGCCGGCCCCCCACTCACTCCCCCGCTCCCGCCGCCCCCGGCCACACGGCGTAATTGCGGGGCGAAATTACGCCCCGCAGTTAAGCCGTGTGAACCTAGCCTAATAAAGTTCTCGCTTGTGACGCTAAATACGTTTTTTTTTACGGATTTTGGCGCTAAAATGTTTTTTTTTTACAGATTTTGGCACTGTTAAAGTTATCTCCCTTTTGTTGCTAAAAATAATGTTTTTTTTACGGATTTTGGCGCTATTAAAGTTCTCGCTTTTGTCGCTAAAATACTTTTTTTAACGGATTGTAGCACTAAAATACAGGGGGATTTTTTACGGATTTTAGCACTATTAGGCTATGTTCACACGGCTTATTTTGGGACGTATTTCAGCCCGTAATTCATGCCGTACTGCGCGAATTACGGGCTGAAATACGTCCCAGTCATTACGGTAATTCACAGTTCTCATAGAGAACTGTGGATTATGTCTCCTCTCCCCACTCGCACAATACGGCAAGCAGGGAGCGAAGTGACACGCTACTTATTCACGGCATATATGCACCATGGATAATGCATGCCCCGCCCCCGTACACACGGCGTAGTTGCCGGATGAAATATGTCCCGCAATTAAGCTGTGTAAACATAGCCTTAAGTTATCTTGCTTTTGTCGCTAAAAATTTTTTTTTTTTTACGGATTTTGAAACTAAAATACGCTTTTTTATGAATTTTGACGCTAATAAATTTATCTTGCTTTTGTTGGCAAAAATATGCTTTTTTTTACGGATTTTAGCGCTAAAATCTGTATTTTTAAGGAATTTGGCGCTATTAAAGTTATCTCACTTTTGTCGCTAAAAATCCTTTATTCTTACAGATTTTGGAGATAAATTGATTAGCACCAAAATCCGTAAAAACCCACAAAAACCATAAAAAAACTTATTTTTAGCAACCAAAATGAGATAACTTTAATAACGCCAAAATCTGTAAAAAAAAAAACGTATTTTAGTGACAAAAGCGAAATAACTCTATTAGTGCTAAAATCCGTAAAACGACTACAAGATTACATATAAATGCAATAATGTGCTTTCCATCCCCTTTTGTAGGGCAGAGTTACATCCAATGGCTTAATTTATGCATACATTGAAATCCAGAAAACAAGCATAATACACGGGTAAAAAAAGCGGCAGAAATGCAAATCGCAGCAATAAACGGCCGTTTTTTCAGCTGCTTTTGACAGACAGGGGACAGAAAACTCAGTTTTTAGTATTTGGCTTTCAGGTAGTCTTTTGTCCACTGCAGTGTAGACATAGCCTTAGTGTGCTGTGCCTGCTGTACTGTATGTAGTGAGAGACTCAGCTCACCCTGCACTGTTGGTATCTCCCAACAGACTGATAAGGATCTCCTGAGTTACAAAGTGAAAGTAAAACCTGTTTCCCTGTAAAACTGAGGGAAATCCTCTGGATTGCTAATGACATGTATTTGAGAAAAGTCTTATAATTTCATCTACTATCAATTCTAGGTATTTGTGTGGAGGTGATAGGTACTCTTTAAGCCGAACGCCTGAAAAGTAGTTAATGGCCAGAAATTTTTTTTAGTTTTTGCCTCCTTTCGTTTCAACAGTTGGAACTTTTATATTTTTTCAATAACGCAGTTGTGTGAGGCCTTGTTTTAGACAAGTTGTACTTTATGGGGGAAATAGGTTAAGTTCACTTATAAATAATTACAGAATTTTTTTTATTTTTTAAAAAAGAATTTTTGTTTTTTTTACATGCTTTTTTACACCATTCACATTTCACACTTAATAACTTGTTAGATTAATTCTACAGGTTACTACGGACGTGTGGATACCTAATATGTGTAGTTTTTTTTTTGTGTGTGTAATATATGCACAATTATATTTTATTAAATATTTATTTTTATTTTTTTTTTTATTCATTTTATTCCACTTTTTTTCAGTTTTTTTTTACTTTTTTTTTTAAAATCCCATGAAGGGAGAATTGTTTTACTTTTTTTTTTTTTTTTTTACACTCAGTAATGTATTAGCATATTCATATATGCTTATACATTATAATCTGTGTCAGTATGACACAGGCAGTGATCAGGACAGCTCACAGTCGGCCCTGGTCACTGGCTTGTTACACAGACAGCCTTGGGGCTACTCTAGGTCCCCAGGGCTGACTGTGCAGCCGTTCCCCGGGCTTTGTCGGGTCACCTGGCGTTCCGTTCACCCGACAGAGCAGGGAAACCGTTTGATTGCGCTGCGGTGACGATCCGCCGCAATCAAAGGGTTAAAGCACCGGGGTGCGGAGGTTCCCCCGCTCCCCGGTGCTTGCAGGAGATGCTCTGGGATCAGGGCTGTGTAGTACAGCCCCGATCTCAGCGCAGCTGCGGCGCCCGGAGCCGAAAACTCCGAGGTCTGCAGCGATGCCAAAAGACGTCACTGCAGACAAACGACCTGCTCCAGCCGACATCTAAAGTCGGCGGGCGGTCGTTAAGAAGTTAAGTTAACACAGAGCACTAGCTAATTGTTCCATAGTAACCCAGTGATGTGTATCAATCGAGTTTCAGTGATAATAAATGGGTTCAAGAATTGCTGCTACATTATATATAACAAAATTTGAAACTGGTAGTCCCCCTCTTGTATTATGCATAAATAGGTATTGATTTTTAAAATGTGGCTTTTTAGAACTACAAATGAATTTTAGAAATAATGATTGTAGTTTATGCAAAAGTGAAGAAGGAAATAAAAAAGGTAATGATCTAGCAATGTATAGAAATCTAGGCAGCAATAACGTCTTAGTAATAATCTTCGCTTTCCATGAGAGGGGTAGCTGCTGTAATCTGAATATCAGTGGAGAGATCGCTTAAATTGGTTTCAATTGTTTTTGTAGTAACAGGAAAGATTTTTATTCCTAAGTAAGAAACATAGGTTTCAGTCCAAATAAACTGAAATTATGTCAATTGGGTTTTGAGAACTGAGGGACAGTTTATTGCGAAGAGGGTGGATTTAGTCATGTTAAGTTTATAATAGGACAATTGAGAGTAGCCGAAGGGTCGGAATAGACATTATGGGATTTTTACAAATTATTAGTCTGCATTAAGAATAGCTTTGTGTTCTTCATTATACATCTTTATACCTGTAATTAAAGGGGAAAACCTTATATGTTCGGCTAATGGTTCTACACAAAGGTTAAAAATTAAAGGAGAAAGAGGGCAACCTTAACCAGTACCATTCATAACTGATGATGTACACCTTAACAGAAGCAGATGAGTAGAGAGACAATATAGCTATCAAGAAGTCACCAGTAAAACTAAATTTTTGCAAGACTTCCTGAAGATCAACCCAGCTGACTCTGCCAAAAGGTTTTTTCCATCTAGAGATAAAAGCACCCTAGGCTAAATCCCCACGCAAAAACCATGGTCATGTTTTTTTTTGCCGTCGGCCCATATAATTGTTTGTATGGGAAGATGACGAAAAAACTCAAAAGCGCCGGCGTATTATACAACATGTTGTATAATACGCCAGCGCCAGAAGACGAGCAGAGAAAAAACCACCTGTGTACACTACAGGTAATTTTTTCTATAATTGTCTATGGGCTGCCTGAACGATTGTATTTTCGGTAGTTTTAGAATACTGAAACCGCCAAAAATACGATCATTTTGCTATGCCGTGGAGACATAGCCTTAGGGATATTCCTTATATTCACTGAGTGTAGTAAATTCAACACTTGCCGTATTCCGTCCCTTGTTTGTCTGCCTTGGCTAAATCCCACCTCATCTTTATTAATCAAGAAAGGCAACATAATTTTCAATCTGTTGGCTAAAATTTTGTAGAAAATTTCTGTATTACAGTTTACATGAGGTATAGGCCTATAGTTTGTCACTTGATCAGATGGTTTACCAGGCTTAGGTATCATTGTAATTGTGGCCGCTAGCATTTCTTTTTGGAGGGGCTTCTTTCTGAATTATGGAATCAAAAATATTAGATACCTGAGGGGTCAAAATATTTGAAATATGGTAGATGGCAAACTCCATAATATATGAATCTTTTTTTTATTATTCAAAAAACATCGTCTTTCTTCTTAAGACACACATAACGAACTTTAAAAATAGTGGAAAAATGCTGTGGTAAACTTATTTTTAAATGTCCAGCATAGAGCCTCTGTTCATTCATCTGCAGTCCATTGTGGATAGCAAGGGTCAAAATATTTGCAAATAACTTATAATACTCATTTGTAAGATCATTTGGCCCTGGAGATTTGTTCAGTTTATAGGCACTCCTTGACTTACGCCATTCTGACTTATGTCTACTTACAAACGGAGACTTATGGGGCATGATGGCACTTGTAGTTCCATGTTCCACAGCAGATAGTAGCTGTGGAATGATAAGTTCCAGCATGCCACAGTAGCACATTGTCACGGATCACGCCGCGGTCCCCTGCCCTGGACCGCCTGCGTGTTGTGTCTTCCTAGTTCTTGCCTGTCCTGTCCGGTTCTGTTGCTTCCTGGGGTCCTGTGTGTGCTCTGTTCCTCCTAGGGCGCGCGCGCTGCAGCTTCCTGTCTTTTATAGGTTACTTGTCTCTGTCTACTTCCTCTTTACCTCTGACCCCTGCCTATAAGAGGAAGTTCCTGCCTCTGCTCTGGGTCAGTTCATTGCAGTCTGTTACAGCCTCTTGATGTGTCTGGTTGTGTCCATCTTGAGCTCCTGCCAGTATCTCTGGACTTAACCCTGGAGATGCTGGTCCAGTCTGTGTCATCTGAGCTCCTGACCTTCTGTCTGTCTCGTATTTCATCTGATGTCTCTGCACCTGTCCTGTGTCCTGCCTTGGCACCTGTTCCTGGTCTGTACCTCCTGTGTTACCCGTCCAGTTCCTGCCGTATCCTGTGGTGTCATGTGTACTTTTATCCCTCCTGTATCCTGCTGTGTTCCTGAGTACGTTTTACCTGCCCTGCTTATGTTCTCCTATGTTCCTGTGTTCCTGTCCTGCACCTCAGCTGTCACCGCAGGTAGCCACGTCAGGGGTAGCGACCTGGGGGTTCCGCTGCCAAGTCCATCCCGCTTTGCGGCGGGCTCTGGCGAAGACCAGGGGCCCCTTAGACTCCGCTCCCTGGCGTGGTCCTCCAGCTACCACCTCGCCTGTGGTGATCACAGAGGATCCACACCCGGATGTCAGTGGTCGGCGCCTCGGCATACTTCTGTCGCGCCGTTCCTTTACACACATCAGGTGAAAAGGAGGTGAAATCTTCTTTAAAGGGGCACAGATGGCAAAACAAATGTAAAGACCATTTCCTGCACTACCCAAAACTAAAGAAAAAACCTTTGGTGCTGGAGTTACATTTAAAAAATATACCTGTTCCGACTTACATACCAATTCAACTTAAGAACAAACCTACTGTCCCTATCCCGTCCGTAAGCCGGGGACTGGCTGTAGTTTGTTTGATTGTTTGCTCTATTTTGCAGAATAGTATTGGGGAATTAAGAAATTCTCTGTGCTTTGCAGATGTAGAAGTTTATGACTAACAAACTTGTAGCCTTCACCCTTTCTAAGTAACCTTAAAATTCTGCAAGAAAACAGAATCCTTCTTCTGCAGAAAAAGGATTGTGCAATATTTCCTTAGATTCTTGCACAAATGGTTTTAGATAGATTACTTATTTCATTTTAGCTGCTACAAAAATAATGGCATGTTGGAAACTGAAAGGTTTTTAAAAAAACTGTGGTGTACTGGGTGAACGGATACTTATCACTTACACAGGATTCAAATAGTCACATGTATGAACTTAGAAATACATGAACTTTGAAAACAAAAATATGGCCTAGAGGTTGCCCATTTTAAACTGGTGGAATGAGTGAAACTTCAATTAAAGAGACGCTTCCATCAGAAAGAAGTATTTTTGTTTAAACCAATATTTATGGAAAACAATTTTTAAAAAATTATTTGGCAGTATTTTCCTTATATTTTGACATCCGTATACTAGCTGTTTTACTAAAGAGATACAATTACTGAATGGCAGGGGAGACTAATCTTACTTTGTAGGTTGGTGCTGAAAGAAATGCTTATCTCCATGTAGTCTCATTACAAATTGTAGGTGATGACATAATAATCACTCTATTGTTCTCTGGACCGGGATAGATAAGACCAGAATAGATAAACAGGGCAATGACAAGAGCAGTACATGAAAAGACAATGATGTAATCTTTTTCTGCACTGCGAGGGTTCCAGCTTTCTTAACACTTATAAGGTTCTGCTGATTACACTAACACCTCTTGGGCTAAATTTTGCGTGGAAAAGAACCATCAAGTGATCCTCACTGCTGCTATCAGATCTCATATAGTGGAAATCAAAGAGACAAACCAGAAAGTCATAGGGGAATTTTTTTTAAACAAATATATAAAACTACCACACAATGTTTACAAAAAAAATTACTTATGATCGTCACATATTGTTTGACAAAAAGTGAAAAAAATGTTTGAAGGTAGTGTCACTTTAATATATATACATATATGAATATTTTGGTGTAAGCTAACTAGTGCATATACACGTTAGGCATCATTTTTGCAAACTGTCTAGTAGTAAGACTGTCCAAGCAATCAGAGCTCAGCCTTCATTTCTTATACTGCTCTGGAAAATTGAAAGCTGAGCTCTGAATGGTTGCTCTGTGCAACAAAGACAGTCTTACTGCTAGACAGTTTTCATAAATGAGGCCCAATACGTGAAAATACCTGCTGAGTTCTACATACAATTTTAGGTTAGATTCCATGGTCTACTTTTTAAGGAAGAGTTCTCTAAATATGCTTTATAATGATCAAAGTTATGTTTTAGTTACTTAGTTTAATACTGCGTGAGTTTATACTATCAATAAAATGAATTTAGTATGGATGTCAATATATACAGTGTGCGTATATATATATATATATATCACCAGAATGGAAGAGTAGCAGGCAAATAGAATAGTTAAGTAGAACAACTAACACTGTACACAGGGGTAGATATGTACATAAATTTGACATCTCCTTCATGTACAATGAAGGAATAAACTTCCATCGTCATGTACAATGTGGGCCTGGAGTCAGTACCCATGGCGGTACAGCTGTGAAACTATAGTTGTTAAATAGAAAATGTTACGCAACAGAGCTAGATAATCTAATGGTATGTAGAAATGTCTCATAATGCAAATATTTAGTTGGCCTTTAGCTTAAGTATATTAATATATTGACAGAAAGTACCTGAATGTTTGAGCGAAGCTTTTGTCTCCTCAGCAAGCGCTGTGTTCCAGAATACACAATCGTAGCTCTGATTCACGTCTGTGCCTTTGATTGTGCTTCGTACTTTATACAATCCATCTGTATTCTGAGTATCAGAAGTATTTACTAGAGAACTTATGTTTACTCCATTTTTTTTCCAATAAACCTCTGCTTTGGGAAAACCTGATGACTCACATGTCAGAGATATTTCATTGTCTTCTGATACATTAGAGAAGTTCACAATTTTACTGTAAGATGCTGCAATAAAAAATGATAAAAAAGCATAAGTAATATAAATATACATATATTTGTTTTATATAAACGTACCAAGCAGTATGGTTGTGTGTTACTTAAACTCTTAACAACCACCCACTATGCACCCTAGCATGGAGCAATGTCTTTTGGTGTTGTTACCCCAAAATTGCTGTAAGAACAGAGCTGTAACTAATAGCTCCATTCCTAGCATAACCTCTAACCATGGCTGGAATCAGAGGAAGCTCCGAACCCAGTCTTTGACCAGTACATAACCCATGAGGACTTTCCTCTCCAATATGGTCAATGGGTTTCCCAGTGACATGATCCAAGAGTGAGAAAATTCTCAACAATTAGCCCTGATAACCTTGAAAGGACACTAGAGTTGTCTGTTTAGTAAGCCCGCTGTTAGGACACACTAAGGGCGACATGTATGAACTTTGGCGCAGACAGTCCAGTTCTAAATCACTTTAAAACACTGTAAAATGTGCCAGAATGTATGAACCTGTTCTTCTGCAGGTTATACATTTGGCGCATTGTTCGGCCACTACGACAACTCAGGCTCACGCAGACCATTTTTAACTTGGTCTGGCTGTTATGCGACTAGTTTTGCCGTCAAACATTCATAAATATATCTAATCCTACAAATGTGGTGCAACACACCACCAGAACGTCCCCAGATCTTTGGCGCATTACAAAGTGTCGGGGCAGGCACCGATTGCCCCAAATTTGGAGTGCGACCATTCATACAGCTATAGAACAGGGCTACGTCAGCTTTTTGGCGCAAAGTAGGCCAGAAAACTGCCGCAGTCCCGTTCATACATGGTGCCCTAAGTGTTTCTGTAACAGCAGCCTGTGTCATGCTAACATACTCTAAAAAAAAAATTATACTACACTTCCTCTGGTCCCCGCTTCCAGTGGCACATCTCTCCCGTCTTCTGTTGACATGCTGTCACTTTCAAACGAGGACTTATACAGCAGTGGCGTCCTCGTTGGGAAGTGACACAATGTCAACAAAAGACCTGGAGATGTGGCACTGGAACTGGGGATCAGAAGAAGGTGAGTATAACTTTTTTTTATTTGCTGAGGGCCTGGGAGCGGTTGAATTGTTTTTTTATGAGGTGGACATCCCCTTAAAGGCCTTTTCATCAAGGGATTAATGTAAGGTATGCAGAACCATAGAACTGTATATAGCAATGCATTCATGGCATGTGGTTATTAAAAGATAAAGACTTGTAAGTTGTCAAATATGAAGTTATTTTTCCTGTTGAATATTTGTTGCCATAGCTGTTCATTTTAAAGGGATTTTTAACCAGCAGGGCAACCTAAAGTTGGCCATATCACTTGAGACTGATGTTGGCCGAACCTGGCAATCTAATGTGACCTGGGGACTCCTGACTCACTCTGATAGAAGAAATTGGAGAAGGAAAGCATTGGGTAGGTGGATTTCAACATGCCAAATCCTTTTTTTTTCCTAAACGGAGGTAAGCCACTTACAGCGGTGTCTCCCTTTCCCTCATTGAGAACATGCAACATATATGACCCACCTAAAAGACAACTAACCGTGGACATTAAGCGTTATCTCCTGGTAATCAGATCCACCAAGCTGTAAAAGACAGAGATATTTTCCTGCATCAATGACCTTCACTTCTTCAATCTGTAGAATGGCCTCCCCCTTTTTCAGCTTTTGAACTACTAAACTTGCTCTTCCTTCATACGGGTCCTCTTGGTTTATAACATCTTCTCTCCCATTATTAAACATCGTCACTTGTCTTGCTTCATGGTGCTTTGGGCTAAAATGTTTCCAGGACACTTTAAGTTTATTTAGTTCATCTTGTTTTGGAACTGGGAACTTGCACATCATTTGTACTGTGTCACCATATCTTGCAGTGTAAACTGACTTTGGAGCTGTCACTCCAAATAATGCTAAAAAGCAGAAAAAATATTGTTATCCTTGTATTAAACAAGAGTTCCCACCTAGCACTTTAATGGCATATCAATAGTACATGAAATCAATGCGTGATAGGTGAGGGACCCACACCTACCTCAAGAACGGACCGCGGAAATTGTCCGTTCAGAAGAGAGAGCTGGTCGAGCTTGCACATGACTCTTCATCCTATTCTATGGGAGTAGCCAGTACAGGTCAGAGATGGGTTCGGCTGTACTCCGAACTCCCATAGAACAAAACGGAAAGTTGTGCACAAGTTCAAACATCTCTCCATTCTGAGCCAAGACTTTCAGGGAGCCCGTTACGGAGATAAGTTCATGTCCCACAGGTGGATCCTGCACCTATATATATTCCTTTATAAAATTATCATTGTTTAACTCAAATTATCACAGCCAATAACAAATACTTAGGGCAAAGGCACAGTTAGGCGATGTTCACACGGCCTAAACACGCCGTAATTGTGGGACGGATTTCGCCCGCAATTACGGCGTGTGTACGGGGCGGGGGCGGCAGCATGCGGGCCCCATAGACATGCATTACCCACGGCGCGTATCCCGCCGGGATAATGTGCATGTCACTTTCTTCCCGCTCGGCGAATACGGAGAGACGGAATCCATAGTTCTCTATGAGAATTGTGGATTATCGTAATGACAGGGACGGATTTCAGCTGTACTGCAGCGCAGTACGGCGCGCAATACGGCTGAAATCCGTGCCAGAAATACGCCGTGTGAACGAGGCCTTACTTTCATATATTTAAATACAGAACCTGTGATACGTACATTTGAGATCATTGAATTCTCTCTAATTCCATTAGGAGATGAATCTTAGTGCCTAGCAAGACAAACAGGTGTACTAGCCACTACTAAGGTTTTAGTCAATGGGGCCATGGTTTTGATGGTAGGTTCTAATGGTGGAAGCCGGGTATATGTGGATCCTCTGGGTCACCGCGAGCGATGGTGTAGATGCAGACCTTAGCAGGGAGTGGAGTCTAAGGTGCCCCCGATTTTCACCGCAGCCTGCTGCAAGGGCTGGACGGGCTCAGCTGCGGGGAACCCTCGGGTCGCTACCCCTGACATGGCTACTCACAGTGACAGCCGAAGTGCCAGATGGAGGAAAGCGGAACAGGTAGAAGTGATGGATCACAGGCAGGTGCAACCAGTACCGGTTAACAGGCTGGGGTAACGGCAGGTTACAGCAGAACAGGAACACTGGAATCAGGATGTCAGTAAATGCAGGTAATAGGTACAGGTAAAGGACAGCAAGCAGAGGTCAGGATCAATGTGGGGATATTATCAAACTGACCCAGATCAGAGGCAGGAAGTTCCTTAAGTCCAAGGTGGTTAAAGATTATTGGCGAGGTAATTAGTGTACTGTCTCTTTAAACTGAGCTGGTGTGCGTGCCTCTTAAGGGGAGGATGTGTGCATGCGAGGGATGCTGGCAGTGGCAAGGACCAGAGCAGGAGCGATGACAGGCGAGTACAGACAAGCGGAGGAGACAGGGGCCGCAAACAGAACATGGGCACGTCCAGGGCAGGGACCGCGGCGGGGACCGTGACAAAGGTGTGGAATTGATGATGGAAATTGCAAAGCCAGATGCACCACAATGTCCTCTGGATAAGATGAGACATGTGCATACCCTAAATCCGTGTGTTTTTAGCTCCTCAGGGCTGTGATTCAAAGCAGAGGTCTAGACCTAGACACTCACCCAGGAGCACCCTAATGGGCTTTGAGAAGGAGTTCATCTGAGTGACTGAAGCCTGCAAAGAAGTGGAGCTCATGAAACTCCCGTGTGAGAGCAGGGATGCTGTATTTGAAGGCTGGGTCCTGCAACTAGGATCTGAAGTAGTCACTCATGAGACAGCAGCGCGCCGGACCGGGCCACGCCCCCTAGGGGAGGCGCGCCATGACCCGGGCGGGCGGGGCGCGGCTGGAGCCGCGGCTTTAACGTGGGGCCCGGGAAGGGGGAGGCTGGGGGAAGTGATGGGGTGTTTTAAACCCCCCCTTCCCGGGCCGCGGGGCCACTTTCCCCGCCGTTACCCGCGGGACGGTCGCCCGCGCCGTGGCCGTCCGGGTTTTTGGGCAGCGGAACAAATGGAGGTCTGGGCCCCCTTCGGGCCAACCCGGGGGAGCCTCCTGGTTACAGGCACGGTGCGTGCCTGGTGAGGGGGGCCCCGGGGCCCCCCCGGTCGCCCCCGCCCAGGGACGGCCAGGTCCCGGGGGCCCCATGGACCCCCTGGGCAATGCAAGGGGCGCACTCTTGGCCCTTTTGGTACGGGGGGGGGCCCGGCCCCCCCGCGGCGTGTGGGGGGGCCGCGGGGCTGCTTTGCCCCCCCGGGGGTTTTTGGGGGTAGGGGCGTGGGCCGCAGGCCCCGGGGCTCCCCCCCCCGCGCGGCTGAGCCCGGAATACACCCCCGGGGCTCGCCTCGCCAGCGGACCCCTTTCCCGGGGACCCTTCGGCCCGGGCGGGCAGGCTCCAACCCGGGGGCCGGTTTCCCCGGTTCTGGGAGGAATCCGAGTAGGCCGGCGGGGCCCTACGGGAAGCGGTGGGTCGGGGCCTGGGTTTGGGGGGAAACAAACCAGCCCGCTGCTCCTTTGCTTCAATTCGGTCGTGGTGACGGGGGGCCCCGCCGGGCGAAGCACCGGTCGGGGGGGCCACCAGGGGCGGCGGGGGGTAAAACGACGGGGGGCTTCCCCCGGGGCGGAGGGGAAACGGCAGGAGGAGTGCCCGGGCGACAGTCGGGTGGGCCCCCAAGGGGGTTTCCCGGGAAAATGCAGGTTCCCCTTTCCCGGGCGTGGAAAGGACCCGCCCCTTCCCCGCGGCTTGCGCCCGGTTTCCGGCCCCCCCTTTTTGGGGTTCGGGAAGGGCCTTGCCCCGGGGCCGTCGGGCATCGATGATGACAGAGGTTTCGGGAGACGGCGACCTAAATTCCCCGGGGTAGGGGCTGGTGGGCCCACAGCCCCCACGAAGCCTGGTGAGTATATGTCTTTGTCATTTTACTTTTCCACCATTTTTAGATCGCGGGGGGGCCCGGGTCGGTGGGGGGTCGCCCCCCTGGATCGGGGGGGCCGTTCGGGGAGGACCGGGGGGGATCGCCGGCGGAGGCGGGGTGTTCTAGCGACCTTTTCGGGTTTTTTTTTGGCAAGGTTTGAAGTGCGGGAGCGATGGTTGGGGGGGTTTCCCCGGGGGAATGCTTGGGGGGGGTTCGGCGGAAATTGCCTTGTCCCCCTTTGGGTTTGAGCGTCGGGAGGGGGGTCGCGGGCCCGGGGGGGCCCCTCAGGGGGCCCGGAGCGAGGGTGGGGACTGTGTGGGTGCGGGACAGAGAAGATCCCGAAAAGAGAGTGTCAGGTTAGATGACGGGGCAAAAGGGAGGTGACGTGTGTTTTGGGAAGGGCCCCCCTTAGGGGCACACTTAAAGCCCAGAGGTGGGAAAAGATCGGGAAGGACGAGTACGTGGAGATCTTCTCATTATTCCCTTTTAGAGAAGTTCAAACTTAGAAAAGGGGGAAAAAAAAGATGAGAGCAAGGGGAAAGAGGAGGAAAGCGCCGGTGGCGACCCCTTTTCCGAAAAACGTTTCCCAACGGCTGCGGGCTTTTTGCGATACCGCGGGTGTCTTTCGGAAAAAAGGCCCCGGGGAATTGTTGGGGGTCTTTTTTGCTTTTATGGTTTGCGTTTGGGGAAGCGCATCGGGCTTGGGGGGTAAAGCCATGGCTGCTTATCCCGAAAAATTTTCGTCAGGGGGAAGGGGGTTTCGCCCCTTAAAAACCCAAGGTGGGCCCTTTAAGGAAAATTGTCTCTTTTTTAAAAAGGGTATGGCCCCGCGAATTTTGGGCACCCTTTTTTGGGGGGGCCGGTTCGCCCGGGGGCCCAAAGGGGGGGAGCAGGGGGGAAACTGGGTAAGGACCCCACCCCCGGTGCCTCAAGGGGGGGGTTTTTTTTTTTTTTTTTTGCGGGGGCGTTAACGGGGGGCAGGGGTTAATTCGGGTGGGTTTTTTTTTGGCCCGTTTCGACATGGTGCCCCTTTTGCGGCGCCGCCCCACCCAGTTCCCCCCGTTTTTTTTAAAAGGGCCGGAGCAAAGGGGCCGGGGCGGGTCTAAAGGGGGTGACTCCGGTGAAGCTGGGCGAGAGGGAAACCCCTTTTCTAGCCCGCTACCGGGGTTTGGGGAACGGCGGGACTGTTGGCCCCCCCCGGGTTTGGGCGGGGTTTTTTGTAATCCCGCCCCCCCTCACGCGGTAACCTTTTTCCCCCCAAAAAATTTTAAGGTCACACATGAACATCCAGAGGTTTTTCCGAAAAGTTGGCGAAGGGGGTGTGCTTGGACGGAGGGGCGGGCCCTTTTTAAAAACCCCCCCTTTTTTCCGGCCCGGGTGGTGTTCCCAGGGGTATTCCAAGAAGGAGCCGGTAAATTTCGGCTCATTCCCAAATTTTCCTTAAAAAAAGGGCCAATGGGTGAATGAGGGGATAGAAACCGGAACTTTTTTTCCGTGGGGTATACCCCCCTTTGAGGCGGTGCCCCTTGGGGTGGGGAATTTTTGGGGGGCCGCGCTAAAGGCCAAGGAGATATTGAGTGGGGCGTTTCGCCTTTTCCCGGTTCTTTGAAGATTTTTAAAAAGCTTTTTGGGGTGTTTTTGGGATGGGGATTTTTTCGTGGGTTCTTTGTTTACCGATGGGTTTGTTCGCTTTCGTGTGCCATTTTAAAGGCGTTTAGAAACCTTTTTTGGAATGGGGGGTAAGGGATTTTTTCGGGGTTGATTTCCATCATCCTTTTTTGGGGATGAATTTTTTTGGGGGGGCCCGGCGGGAAGCCGGTTTGTGGCTCTTTCAATTGTGTTGGGTTGGGTAAACTGATCGCTTTGGCCCCCCTTGGGCCCCCGACAGACGGGGGGCCCCCGAGAAACCTGTTTGATTTTTTTTTGGTATATGCATTGTTTCCGGGGGGGGATGAGGTACCCCCGATAAGTTAAAATTTTTTTGGGGCGAGGGTTTTCCCGGGGGGGGGGGTTTTTACGAAAAAATTCCCCTGAGAGGGTTTGCAGTCTTTTTTTTAGGGAAGCTCAATTTTGCGTGCGGGTTTAAGCCGATGGGGGGGTTTTTTTCTGTCGAGGGTTTTGGCCCATTTGCAAAAGGGGAGTAAAAAAAGCCGAAATTTTTTCGTTCGCTTGACCTGTGATCACGGGGAAAGATTTTGGGGGTGTGGGCGATTTTTTTGGACTCGTAAAACGGGGGGGCGTTTATTTTTGCAGGGGGAATTTTGTCTAATGAAGTGTGATTTTTTCACGGTTGCGGCGGGAAGTCCCGGTTTTGGGGGCCTTTTGGGGGGGTGCTGGTTTTTGCGGCTCCTTCCCCCTTGGTCGGGGCGCCCCTTGCGGTCAAAAAGAATTGGCCTTTTTGGGGAAACTGTTCCCTAAGTTGTGGCGGGGAGTTTGGGGGCGACATTTTGGGGGAAAAGGAAGGTTGGGCTTCTTCTTTTTAAAATTTTGGGGGTAGTCTTGGCGATCAACAACCTAAACTGCCTCTTCGCCCCCGGGTATACGTCTGTTACGTTGTTGTTTTGGGGTGTTTAGAGCTCAGGCCTTTGGGTGAGGGCGGAAAAACCCTCCCTGGGGGCCAGAATGCCATTTTCTGATTCTCTTTCTCGGGGGGGAGTGGGGCCGGTTTTGGACTTTGGCTCCGGGCGGGAGCAGAAAAACGGGGGAAAAGTGCCCCAGTCACCCCATGGACCGTGGTTCGGGACCAAAACCCCTGATTCGGGGTCCCTGTCCGGTGGGGGCCGGGGGGCTTTTGAGGGAGCCCGGGGGCAGTGGTCGATTGGCTGGGGTGTTTTGGGGTATGTGGTGTCGGGGAAAATCACATTGGGGCTTTCTTTGTTTGGGTGGGGCGGGCCAGGGGCTCGGTTGGTTTGGGGTCCGGGTTTTCGAGTTTTTATCCCCCCGGGGTTTGGGGTTTGGGGTTTTGAAGGGGGCGGCAGCGTGATATAACTAAGGATTTCGTTTGGGGTTTTCCCCGGGGTCTTTCCCAGGTTAAAAAACGGGGGGGGGCGGTAAGAGAATCTGGCGCCCGGGGGGTTTCGCCCTGCTGGGTCGGCTTGGCGGGGGGTTAGGGGGAAATAGCGCTCGAACGAAAAAGTAGGCTTTTCCGGTAGCATTTTCCTTAGGTTTTTTTGGTTTCATTGCGGGGGAGGGGGGGTGTCCCCTGTCGGTTTAAGGGGGGGGCCTACAACAAAAGGGGCGTGTCGGCTCGGGGATGCCATCTTTTTTTTGGGTTGTCGGGCAAAAAAAGGATCGGTCGGCAAAAAGGGAAGCAGGGGGGGGGGGGAAACCCCCGAGATCGGTCCCGGGGGCCCCCGATGTGCCCGGGGCGGTGCTGGCGGGAATTTTTTTCATTGCCCAGGGTTGAAAAAGGGGCCCCTCCTGCGGCACGCAGATGGGACGTTTTCCCTTTAAAAGTTTCAGTTCACTGGGGGTTAAATTTTGGGGGGTTTTTGGGGGCGTGGGGCTGGGGCCCTTCTTTTTTTGCCCCGCACTCCTTTTTTGGGTTTTGGGGGGGGCTTTTGAGGCTGCCCGGTTGGGGCCTTAGTGCAGAGGTGGGTTGTTGGGTTGGGGGGTTTGGGGGTCCCGGGTAGGTTTCGGCTGGGATAAACCGGGGCCCCCATTGGCCGGGGGTTAAGAAAGCGGGGGTTTCGGGGGGTTTAAAGGGGGAGGGTTTCTTGGGGGATCTTTGTCGCTTGTCTTTCTTTGTTTGCAGTGCGTCCTCCGTTCCTGGTTTTGGGTCCCGGCCAATTCCTTTGTTAAATTTGGGGGGCCGACGAGCGGAAATGCGGGCCGATGGCGTCAATTTGGGGTTTCCCCCGGAAAGTCGCGGTGGTTCGTTTGGGTGGTCAGCGTGGGAAAGCGTTGGCTTGGGTGGGGCCCGGAGGTTTTAAAAGATTTTTTTGCCCTGGATAGACCTCCGGGTATTTGGTCCGCATGTAGGGGGAAAAGATTTGGGGTCTCCTGACATTCGGGAAACTCGTGCGGAAAATCAAAAATGATTTGCTGCGATTATGGGGGGTCCTTTCCGGGCATGGGTTTTTGTCTGGTTTGGATATCCGGGGTTTTTTCGGGGATCCTTTGGGGAAAGGGGCTCGTTCCCGGGGGAAAAGGGTGAACCCAAGGGCCCGGGGTTTAAAGGGGAAAAGGGCGGGCAAAGTTTGTGGTTGGAATGGGGGGGTTTTTTGTCAGACACTTGGGGGTTGAGGAAAGGGAAAAGAAAATTTTTGGAGGTTGATGGGGTCCATCTGACGGTGTCGGCCGGGCTTATGGGGCTGGGCCCTTTAAGGAAGGGAAATTTAAAAGAGCGCTAGGCCTGGTGGGGGGGGTCGCACTTGGGGGGTTTCAAAGGCATGTCGTGGTGGCGGGGGGGGGTTCTTGGAAATTTGGGCGAGGGGATTAAGGGGAGGGGTCATTCGGGGTATGGGTTTTCCCCCCAAGGGTTTTAGAATGGTGGGTTTGACCTTTGGGGAAGGTGGTGGGCTCTTGGGAAAGGGTGGAATCCCCGCAGAAACAAAATGGGTGAAACCATCTTGTATGGCCCTTTTTTCCCCCGAGCCAGTGGAGCGGGTGGGGGGAAAGGGTTTTTTTTGGTTCCCTTCGGGGGTTTCGTCGCCAAAGGGCGTTGGTTTTTTGGTTTAAGGAAACCCCTTTCCCCACTTTGGTTGTTCTGGGTTAAAGGGTTTCAGTTTTATGGGGATTTGTATTTTTAAAAATTTTTTTCCCATGGGTTTAGGTAAAGTTTATATATATGTATAATAAGGGTATTTTTGGGGGCTTGTGATTTGGGGTTTCCCTAAAACATAAAAATTTTATTTAAAAAAAAAAATTTTTTAGAGTTTATGTTTTATTTTTTAAAAGGTTATTTTTTTTTTTGTATTTTTTTTAAAAAACCGGGTTTTCCCGTGGCCAATTTTTTCCCAAACCCTTTTTTGGGAATGTGCTCATTTCCCAAAGGGGGGCACAGCAGGGAAGGGTAAAGCCCATGGGGGGGGTGGTGGGGTTGGGCTTAGAGGGAAAAGCGCGGAAAGGGTCCCCGCAGGCGCCCGGAAAACCGGGGGCCCGCCCCCCAGGGGAGGGCGCCATGACCCCGGGGGGCCCGGGCGGGCCCGGAGACCCCGGCGTACGTTTCCCGGAAAACGGAGGGGTGGGGGGGAAGTGGAGGTGTTTTTTAAATTTTCCTCCCCCTTTCCGGGCCGGGGCACCCTTTCCCCGCCGTTTCCCCGCTGTCCCACCCTTTCCCCCCTAGTTGGTTTTTAAAGGGGGAAACAGTCCCGGGGGTCGTCATGGTAAATCCCTTGGCGGCGGGGGTTTTTTGGAATTTGGCAGGAGATACGGTGAGGGAGTCATTCGGGGTATGATTCCCTCCTAGCTTCGAGATGGGTGAATCGCCCTGGCGCCGGTGGTGGGCTCTTGCAGGCTGGAATCCCTGCAGAGCAAAATGGGTGAGCCATCTTGTATGGCTTTAGGACCCCCGAGCCAGTGGAGTACGGCTGGGGTAAGTGGTGTTTTGGTTCCCTTCGGGATTTCGTGCAGGTCGTAGGTTGGTTGGTTCCAAGGACCTCTGCCCCACTTGGTTGTTCCTGGAGTTAAAGTTTACAGTTATATGGGTATATGTATGTAATTATATCTATGTTGAGGTATGTATATATATATGTATATATATGGGTAGGTGGGGCTTGTGATGGAGTTTCATATATACATATATATATATATATATATTGTAGAGTTTATGTTATATTTTTATATGGTTATTTATTTATGTTGTATTTTGTTAATAAAACAGCTGCTGTGGCCAATTTTATCCAACCTGTGTGGAATGTGCTCATTTCAAGGGGGTCACAGCAGGGAAGGGTAAAGCCCGTGGGGGGTGGTGGGGTTGGGCTTAGAGCGGATCAGCGCTGCAAGGGTCAAGAGTTACAATGTGAATGAATAATCAAAGCATACATATGTTATTATTATTATTATTTATTTTATAGCGCCATTGATTCCAGGGCGCTGTACATTCAAGAGGGTTACAAACATAACATAAGTCAAACAAGTTCAATGCTGACAGTATGTGACAGTCAACTGGCACAGAGGGAAAGAGAACCCTGCCCACGAAGGCTTACAATCTACAAGGAAGGGGGAAAGAGACAGAAGGTGGGGGCAGACATGTCTGTGGAGGGTGTAGTGACAGAACGGGTACTATAGTTTATAGGCTAACCTGAAAAGATGGGTTTTCAGGTTGCTTTTAAGGCTGGTGAAAGTGGAGGAGAGTCTAATGTGTTGGGGCAGTGAGTTCCAGAGTGTGGGTGAAGCATGGGAGAAGTCTTACAGACGGTTGTGTGAGGAGCTGATAAGAGGAGAGCAGAGGAGAAGGTCCTGTGAGGAGCGGAGATTGCGTGAGGGGAGAGATCTGGAGATTAAGGCAGAGATGTATGGAGGGGAGAGGTTATGTAGAGCCTTGTAGGTCATGGTTAGCAACTTGAAGTGAATTCGCTGGGCAATGGATAGCCAGTGAAGGGATTGGCAGAGGGGAGAGGCAGAGGAGTAGTGAGGAGAGAGGTGGATGAGACAGGCAGCAGAGTTGAGGATGGATTGAAGGGGAACAAGAGTGCTAAACGGGAGGCCACAGAGAAGGATGTTGCAGTAGTCTAGGCGGGAGAGGACGAGGCCAGGGACCAGCATTTTTGTATTGACAGGATTAGGATTAAGGAATGAGCGGATTCGTGAAATATTTTTCAGGTGGAGGTGGCAGGCAGAGGTGAGGGTTTGGATGTGGGGTTTGAAGGACAAAGTATGTTTAAAAGTTCACTTACCTAGAGCCGTGTGAAAATCCAAAAGTATAAACAGCAGAAGCCAGGTCATCATTATGCTTTATCTGTACTAACAAATCCCAGTAGACACATACAGCTCCAACCTGTTGTGGGAAAAATGGCAGATTAAAGACTGTCCATTCAAACATTCATCATGATATTTGAAGTCAGAAAGTCATTTTTTCATACTTCATAGCAGTTGTCCTTTGGTGCTTTGGATTTGCTTCAGTCTATCCTAGTGATGGTAGGAAAATTGTAAAAAAAAAACTTTCCCCACCCTTTTTTCAGATAGGAAAAAAAAAGTTTATCAATTATGGACAGGTCTGGGACAAGCTATTCTTGTATCCTAGGCAAATAGCGTCACTCTAATGAAAAACTCAGCCCCATCCATGCCGCCTTACGCCCCCTTCCTGCTTGGGATAAAGTGGTGGTTACCTACCTTCGCCTTCCCGTCATCCCGGCCCTGATTATGGCTACACAAGGTACTATTCTGTCTGGAGAGAGGCTGGGGATTTTTTGCATGATTTTTCCCTGATCGCTGTCAACTTGGGCTGAATCGTCCTGACCCAAATCTGAAGCATAACACTACTCTGGATCCACACTGTATGATTCTACTGTATGTTCAACTAGATTGGTAAGTTACAATGAGGTAGCGTCCAATAGTCCTGAAGGTTAATGACTGCTTTAGGTTAAATTAATAAGTTAAGCAGATTTACACTGCATGTATCTCAGGAGGTTTTTGTCTTGGATTTGTGGTAGATCTTCAGAATCACCCAGCAGGATGACATCACCATGCCTTTCCTCCCTCTAGTCAAAGAAAGGTCTGTTTATGTAAAGAGCTGTGAGTAGTTTACAATGTAGCTCAGAGGTAAAGTTTTTGCCTTACAGCAAAGGGTCCTAGATTCAAATCTCTGCAGGAACTAAACCACATACCTAACTGAGGTTTCTTTTTTTTATTTATTTGCACTGTGTGACTAATTACTAAGGAGTACAGAGGACGGGAGTAGAGTGACAGCACCTGGTGTTTGAACACTCAGTAGCTGCCTGAGAGGAGAGGTGATGTCTGAGCATGTGCGACCAGGGCTGAGGAGCTCTCAGCCCTGGTCTTATTCCCTGGAGATGAGCTGTAAACAATGGATCACTAAATGAGCAGATTTACACTGCATGTATCTCAGGAGGTTTTTGTCTTGGATTTGTGGTAGATCTTCAGAATCACCCAGCAGGATGACATCACCATGCCTTTCCTCCCTCTAGTCAAAGAAAGGTCTGTTTATGTAAAGAGCTGTGAGTAGTTACAATGTAGCTCAGAGGTAAAGTTTTTGCCTTACAGCACAAGGGTCCTAGATTCAAATCTCTGCAGGAACTAAACCACATGCCTAACTGAGGTTTCTTTTTTTTATTTATTTGCACTGTGTGATTAATTACTAAGGAGTACAGAGGACGGGAGTAGAGTGACAGCACCGGGGGTTTGAACACTCAGTAGCTGCCTGAGAAGAGAGGTGATGTCTGAGAATGTGCGACCAGAACGGAGGAGCTCTCAGCCCTGGTCGTATCCCTTGGAGATGAGCTGTAAACAATGGATCACTAAATGAGCAGCTAAAACAAAAATGGTCTAGAATTTTTAATAATGATGAATGGGGAAAATGTTTATTACTTAATTTGCAAGTTTCCCACGTCAATTTTACTTAGTTTCAAAACCCCTTTAAGTGACATTCCGACATGGAGTATTTTGAGCCATAGCCTCAAGTAGATTTGGCAGAAAACGGAGACATTTACACAAGTTAAATTCAAGATCGAAATCCTTGTGGTATGTGCCTAAAAAGTGTCCTATTGTCTTCAATTGGTATTGCTCACGGTTGTTTGAGAGAACTATGGATTACGCCTCCTCTCCTCGCTCATACAATACGATCGTGACATGTCAATTACTTGCAGAGAATAGGCGCATGCGAGTAATGCATGTCAATGGGACCGGCGGGATGGCGACCCCCCCGCGCCGTGGGAGTATGTGCTGGTCAGCGCAACTCCGAAGTCTCCCGGCGGAATTGTGGCCATACTGTACTCCCGCAATTACGCCGTGTGAACATACCCTAAGGGCGACATATATGAAAACTGTCTAGGTCTAAGACATTTTTTGTTGCCCATAGAAACCAATCAGAGATCATAGCAACCAATCAGAGCCCATAGCAACCAATCACAGTTCATAGCAACCAATCACAGTTCATAGCAACCAATCACAGCTCATAACATCCAATCAGTGCTCATAGCAACCAATCAGAGCTCACAGCAACCAATCAGAGCTCATAGCAACCAATCAGAGCTCATAGCAACCAATCAGAACTCCCCTTTCATTTTTCCAGAGCACTATATGAAATGAAAGGGGGGCTCTGATTGGTTGCTGTGGGCTCTGATTGATTGCTATGAGCTCTGAGGCACCAAAGAAAGTCTTAAAGGGAACCTGTCACATAGGTTGTGCCCCCCTTGCTGAGGACAGCACAAGTTAGTGTCAGACCTGCTGTTCCCAGCGCTGTGTCCCTTATTCTGTAAGATGCAGCAGTTTTAGAGCATTTACCCCTCAAGCAGGGGCGTTGCTAGGGTCCCAAAACATCCGGGGCCCGGGCCCTGTGTTAAGTTTTGCTCAGAAGGGCGGGGTTCACATGGCGTTTTTTACGCCCCATGAAGCGCGGCATGTGTTTTTACAGAGAAAAAACTGTGGCCAGCGCGTCCCTCTGAAGCTCCCACTAATATTTATTCTCCCAAGAACAGGTAATCATTGCTCTGTGACAGCTATGAGTTACCATAATGTCGTCCCGTACTTCGGGTGTATTGAAGCGCAATTACCCGCCAAAGTACGGACCAACATTATGTTATGTGAACATACACAGCGGATTTGTGGGGCATAGCTGTGCTGTAATGCGCCCAAAGTGCGCCCCACAAATTCGGTGAAATCATAGCGGTGAGGGCTGTGATTACCTGTTTTCCCTGCACATAGAACCCGCCCGTAAAAATAAGTGACCTGCCACAGGGGGAAAAGTGAAAATGGATGGGAGGTGGCCGGAGCGCTGCTGAAATCACGCACTGGAGAGCGTGTACTTCCAACAGCAGGCGTATAGCGGTGCGCACAGGTCCGTGCCACCATGCGCTGTGTGAACAGACCCTTAGGGCAGTACTCCGTGTGTTTTGGAAGAACATGCTGTTCAGTGCATACTTCCAAGCACAGGGGGGGCCGGTCCATTCACCTCCACTATCAGAGCCGCGAAGAAGTGACGTGTAACTTCTCTCCCCCGGTGTACAATATATGTGTATTGTAGGCACGGGAGGGACGAGATGTAATTCATAGCTCTCTGTGAGAACTATGAATTACAGTAATTGTGGCGCGCATGTCGGGTGTATTGAAGCGCACGAAATGAGCCCCATGGTTTACGCAGTGTGAACATAGCCTTAGTCTGGCTGCAGCAGCTAGAATCATACGCAACCCTGACTAATGACAGGTATAAAAAATTATATTCAAATATAATTCATCATCAGGTTGTAGTTTACATGTCTAAGGGTATGTTCACATGGCGTAATTGCGGTAATCCGTAGCTCTCATAGAGAACTATGTATTACATGTCCTCCCCCCATGCGTACAATACGATCGTATTGTATGCATAAGGAGATAAGTGACATGTCAATGCATGTCTATGGGGCTGGCGGGCTGTTGCTCATACCCCATGCTTCGAGAAGACTTGCTGAACAGCGCGAGCTCCTGAAGCACTCAGTGTATTGCGGCGCGTACTGTACACGTCACAATACACCGTGTGAACATAGTGTAAGGGACACACAGGCTGGATTGTGTTTTAGTGATGTGAATGAGGGGATATTGTGCATATGTGTGTGTTTACACCAATATACATACACATATACACAGTACATACACAGAGACATATATTCAAACATACATACACACATATACAATGCAGACATACACACACACACAAGTATACACATATAAACATACACCCAGACATCTATACAAACACATACATACACAAATACATCTATACAAACACATACATACACACATGTATACACATAAATACAATACATACACATTTACATACACACATTCATACACATACATTCAGTACAGCTCACATTCATGAACATTATTTTGTCTCACCCTTATTACACTACTTAATACTGTTGTGCACTGAGGCTCCTCACTCACTTGTGTCCTTCTTGCTGGTCTGGTCCCGGGCGACATAAGCGCACAGCAGGGGGCGGAGCCTCTCACGGACAGTGCGCTGCTTCCAGACTCCCTTCACAGTGTGAGCAGCCGGTGCCCCCTCCTCCCTCCGGTGATCCGGTCATCCCGGGCAGTCGCCCTCCCCTTCTCTGTCAGCACATAGCTGCTGCTGCTCTGAACTGTTGGTGCGTCCAGGGGACGCTCATACAGTGCAATAGCTTGTCGGCTCTACAGGTCACAGTAATGACCAGGAACCGGACGTGCTGAGACTCAGGGCACAGGGAGTCTGTTCCGGGGCTTGTGCCCCGAACAAAATTACCTAGCGACGCCCCTGCCCTCAAGTCTTATTGATGAGCAGGTGTTAGCTCCACCCACCAAATGCTAGCTCCGCCCACTGACAGTTATTCACATGTTTCTACCTATTCAAAGTAATAGGTTTGTCAGTGGAGGTGGGCGGGGCTAGCCTCCGATTGGCTGGGTTTGAAAAAAAACTGACACCGAAGGACTCTTCGAATGACTCTTCTGGCTGAAAACGGCAGATTTGAGCATTAAATACACGAAAACTACAGCATCTTACAGAATAAGGGACACAGCGCTGTAAACAGCAGGTCTGACACTAGCTTGTGCTGTCCTCAGCAAGGGGGGCAAAAACTATATGACAGGTTCTCTTTAAACCTAGACAGTTATCATACATGGGCCATAAGTGTATAACAATGTTATCGCTCAATGGAATAAAAGAAAAGTTAATAACGTAAAAAAGTGTGCAAAATAGTAAAATAAATAAACTAATAATAAATATTTAATATAAACAAATTAATAGTGCATACACATTAGTTATCTATAGGACCGCAATAACCTGTAGAATTAATTGAACAGATTAGTTAGTGTGAAACTTAAAACTTAAATTTAAAAAAATGCAGAAAATTGCTTTTTTCACAATGCATCAAAATAATTTAAATAAATTAATTTATATGTATCCTCAAACTATTAAAATTCAAAAACATATGACGACTGAAATGCAAAGAGGCAGACACTAAAACATTTAGGGCGATATGCATGATTTTTGGCTCCCAGGCGCCATTTTTTTGCACGCATTAGTAGTGTAGAATGCATCTGAAGCTATAAACCTGTTCTACTGCGGGTCAGAGATTTAGTGCTTTCTAGCTACAAAGCGACACTTCTGGCTCAGGTAAACCACTTTAAAAGTGCTCTACCTGTTCCAGCAATAATGAGCCTGGATTTGCCATACTGAAGCTATAAATGTGTAGCTTCGTATGGTGGTAGTGCGCCCGCCTCCAGCACGCCCCCCGATCTCAGGTGCATTACAAAGTCCCGCGGGTGTTCTGTAATGCGCCTAATATTGGAGTGCACCTGATTAAAAATATAGCGAACATGGCTGCGCCATTCATGCATGTCGCCTTTAGTCATTTAGGCCTTATCAGGTCTTTTCATTAAGAGGTTAAAAAAGGGAGCCTCATTGCAGCTGTATTTCTCAGTGAAAAGCTTTTTCAACACCGCCAAAAGGATCTGACTCTGCAGTTCATCTTCCAGTAAACAATGCTCTAAATGGCTGAATAATTTGGGAATTTCCAAGCAGTTCCTCCCGAATGGTAGTTTTTACCACAGTCACAATGTTGTTGACATGAAGCACGAGCTGTTCTCTCCATCCAATGCAAGAAAACCTGCTTAAGATACTCATGGTGTTATCACATGTGCGCCAGTAATGTATGCAATTTACCATTACCTTCTAGACTACCTGGACTAGCAACTTGCAGGAGTGCCAAGTTAGGGTGCAACCCAGCGGTAAATTGCGAGTGCTTCCCACTAACATAAGTGACCGCTAGTGACCCCATGAAAGAACAGCGATGCTTTACTGTTGAAAACCAATGTGTCAGAGTTCCTTGGAAGCCACCATCCATTATGCAGCTATTATCGGGAATAAAATCATTTTAGGTTTACTCATGCCTCTGAAACAAACCAGTCAATCAGCATTGCACAGGTGTCATCAGAATTACACAAGCTTTTTTTCTTTTATCCCCATCCATGTGCCAGATATAGGCTTGGTACGGTTGCAGAGTGAATATAAGGCCGAAGCGCTTTGAAAGCCAAATGCAGACAAAACCACAAGGTTTTTTAAAAACAGTGTTAACTGGTCACATTATTTTGTTGATTTTATCAGCAAAACCACCATTAACAATCATGTTAAAAGGGTATTCCCATCACATTCATCAGCTTTCAAGATGTAGGCAGAGGTAAATAAAGATTACTTCCAAATACATTGCTGTTTTGATTTTGCTTTATTTCAGAAAAGGAGTAGTTCCTACATCCTGCTTGTTTACACAAGCTTCCCTAGGCTACCGACCCCCTCTCTCTGCTCTGGCAGTGGCCAAGTTGATGACATCACTCCTTGCTGTATCTTATCAGCAGGATGCAGATTATCAGTCTCTGATCTTATCTCTCTACTTAGAAAAACGACATTGTTGTTCTGATTTTGATTTATTTCAGAAAAGGAGTAGTTCCTACATCCTGCTTGTTTACACAAGCATCCCTAGGCTACCGACCCCCTCTCTCTGCTCTGGCAGTGGCCAAGTTGATGACATCACTCCTTGCTGTATCTTATCAGCAGAATGCAGATTCTCAGACTCTGATCTTTATCTCTCTACTAAGAAAAACGACTTTGTTGTTCTGATTTTGATTTATTTCAGAAAAGGAGTAGTTCCTACATCCTGCTTGTTTACACAAGCATTCCTAGGCTACCGACCCCCTCTCTCTGCTCTGGCAGTGGCCAAGTTGATGACATCACTCCTTGCTGTATCTTATCAGCAGAATGCAGATTCTCAGACTCTGATCTTATCTCTCTACTAAGAAAAACTTTAACCCTTACAGTTAGGCTACATCTATACAGCAATGTTAAAATGCCGTCCAAAATCCGGCAGCATTTTAACATTGGTATACCGCAGCTTCTGTCACGGGTTTGCGCCAAAAGCCGCGGTCAGTTTTTTGGATTTCCCAGCAGCCCAGTGCAGCATTGAAAATCAGCTGTGTGAACATACTCTAAAAATCAGCAACAGACTGTGCAGATTTTAATACGGATTTTTCCCCATTCAGGTCAGTGGACCTGAATGGGGTAAATCTGCATTAAATCTGCAATAAAAATTGACATGCTGCACATTTAAAAATCTGAAATGAAAGTTTTCGCCACGTGGCCGTGGGATTAATAAAATCCGCTCCACATAAGCAATACTGTAACTTGGTATTTATTTTCTGTGCACAAATCTGCACAGAAAATCTGCAGTAAATCAGTCACGGATGTATACATCTTTAGGCTACTTTCAAATGTATAGATGTGGGCGATGTTGCGGCTGTCATTTTCACACTTATTCCAATGTATATTGCATGAAATGCGCATTTATAGTGCGTCCCATTGTTTTCAAATTGTTTCCCACTAGTTTCTAATACACTTTGCAGAAAAAAAGTACCTGACATTTATTTCCACATTTTTGGCTTGTGTTCTCTGAAGAAACATGTTTCTGCTGCTTTCCTTTAATTAACTGGGATTTATTATGCAGATGATAAAACATGGGGATGATCTGTCTCTGAATGAGGGTAAGGTTTCATGCGCCGCTTTATTGTAGTTTTTGAAGCCAAAACTGGGCACCGCTCTGTAGATGTGAAAGCCCATAAGATATAGAACAATAGGAGCCTGTGCACGGTGCGGCAGACATGTGGATGACCCTTCATTGCTGTGGTTTTAGGTTACTGGTGTAGCAAGTTAATTGGCAGTAATCCACGTGTACAGGCACACTCAGAAAGTTTTATCAGTTATGTAACAAAAATTAATAAATTCAAATGCAGCATCAATATAAGGAAAGCAACAAAAAAGGCAGGTGTTATTAAAAACTGCACCAAGGAATGCAAAAGTAACGTAGACTGTTTACAACACATCAGGGAATTTTACTGTTTGAGCCAGAGCTGGTGAATTAAAATAAAAGGGAAGAGAGGACATAAAACATAGCTCCGTATGGAAGGTAGTACAATCCCTAGTGCTCGACCGCATGCAAATTAAAGTCCCTCTCACACCACAGTCTTTCATACTTAATATTCTCTATACACCCTTTTGCCGTAAGTTATGTATATTCTTCCTACACACATTGACAGCTGCCAAATGCCTGATCGTTACATTTTGGAAGCAAGCTCTATTCCTGCTAAGCAAGATCTATGTTCTCGTCTAAAAGAAGTTAGACGTATGGAGTCAGAGCCGTCTTAACAGTATTATGGGCCCCTGGGCAGAGCACTGCAGTGGGCCCTGTCCAAATACATGACATCTCACTATGTCATGCCTTTAGTCCAAACACACCCATATTATCACGTCACTATGTCTGGCTACCGGCAGCCTGCAGCCTACAAGACTAATTGGCAGGGCAGGGAGCCTTTGGCTCCTCCACCATGGTTTGCACATCCTAAAAACACACAAACAGTTAAATAAGCAAAGCCAACCAAGGGATCCAGGGTATGTTTCTTGTATTCCTGGGACATACATACACCACTTGGGGCCCCTATACTTGTGGGGCCCCCGGGCAACTGCCTAGTGTGCCCAATGGAAAAGATGGCCCTGTATGGAGTACCTCACTGCTATGTCTCATAATCAATTGGACCCCTTTGACATCATTTGGAGACCTTGGGATATCTACTGTATCATTCACGTAAAGCTACATTGTATGATCTGTAAAGCTACATTGGAAACTTAGTTGGATTGCAAATCCTAGTTTGGGAGTTCTTCTTTCCTTTTGTGTTGTGTATCGTCTCCCCTTGTCTTTGTAGTATATGTTTATTGTCAGATCATTTAGGGACTAGCCGTTTATTGGAATAATCTACTGTATAAGTAAAGAAGGAGTTAATGTGCATTTTATTATGATTTCTGTTATGCTATACTTAGAAATGTGATTTGTTTCTGTAATTTGGATTTACATCTGTAATATTACACAATATTCATACTATTCCACTAGATTTATGGACGCCATTTGCTGTTTGTATCGGCTTTCTTATTTTTGACATTTTCAATAAAAATTTACGGTTGAAAAAAAAAATCAACAATACAAGTGAAATAAGAAACTTAGAAGTTTTCTATGAAGCGGGAAGGGGAGCAGGAAGTATAAGCACAAGTCTCCGCTGTCTCTCTCTCTCTTCCTTTCTTTCTTTACATAGTTTGTGAGGCCGAAAAAAGACAGATGTCCATCCAATTCAGCCTATTGTGCTATAGTGTTGATCAAGAGGAAGGCAAAACCTCCCCATGAGGTAGAAGCCAATTGTCTTCATTATTCCTTCTTGTCTCCAATCTGTTTCTTTCTTTTCTTACTTTCATTACTTCTTTCTTACTCTCTTTTCCTCTCTCTCTCTTTATTTCTCTGTCTCTTTCTCTTTCTTTTTCTAACTCCCTTTCTCTTTCTTTCTTACTTTCCTTCCTTCTGTTGCTTTCTCTCTCTCTTTCTTCGTTCACTTTCTCTTTTCTCTCTTTCTCTTTTCCAATTTCTTTCTCTCTTTCTTTTTCTATCTCTGTCTCTCTCTTTAATCTGGTGATTGGGCCAGTTTGATACATGGAGCTTTTTCTATCTCTCTCTCTTTAATCTGGTGATTGGGCCAGTTTGATACATGGAGCTTTTTCTATCTCTCTCTCTTTAATCTGGTGATTGGGCCAGTTTGATACATGGAGCATCCACGCAATAAAGTAGCAAAAAAATACAGGGCCATAAAAATAGGATTAAACAGTGTCCAGAGAAAAAAGAGTAACGCCAGCTTCCTCCGATGTACCCAAATGCAGGCTCATTTAAAACATGTAGAAAACTTTATTCAAACTTGTCAAAAAATATATATGCCTACAAAACTCAGCATATTGGCATAATAGACAACACGATACATTAATTTTGTACATGTAAAAAATCAACGGACTGATGTGTTTCGGATAAGGATGTATCCATAATCGTAGTCGCAAAGAGCGTCCAGATTACAGCTTATTGATGGGCTGTCTGGATGTAGAAATAAGATCCTAATTATCATAATTTATCGACTATACCCAAAAAATATCATGTGCCTATCGTAGTAATAAGATAGTGGTAAAGCTGGGTGCCTCCCCTTACAAACCCCTCAGGATACCACTGAGTCACAAGGTGTTAGATTAATTTTCAGCAAAATAAAATTACCCTGGTTGACCCATTTACTAAAACTGTGAATCTGTGGCTGTTTGCAGAATCATTTTGACCCACTTTATCAGTAAAAATGGTTTTAGTAAATACCTACTTCAAAGAGCATTATATCAAAATCTATCCTACATGTATGATTTACCGTATACCATCCTAGATACTAAACTGTGAAGGAAATAACAGCGAGAATATTTAGACCATGACACAGAATGCAGAATTTACAGTCAATAGAAAATGTCTACACTAGTACAGAGAGACTATTGATAGACAGTATTAGTATACCATAAATGATGCTCACTGTGGCATGCTTTAGCTACTAGTCATGAACGGCATATTGGTTTACAGAGTCTGTAATTACCAGTGCTTATATACCATGCCTTGTTAATAGATGTGGAGAAACATGTTGTAAATGCTGCCAAGTGACTGAGAATATGCTGTAATACTGCATATCTTCTGTATCAGTATTCAGTTACTTGACAATACAAAATGATGATTCATGCCCTTGTCATCTCCAACCTAGACTACTGCAACATCCTTCTCAGCGGCCTCCTGTCTGGCACGCTTGCTCCCCTCCAAGCTGTCATCCCCTCTTCTGCTCATTAGAATCTCCTCTCTCCTTGTTACTCCTCTGTCTCTTCCTTCGGCCATTCCCTTCAGTTGCGAACAGGACTGGGACAAGGTATTCTGGTGCCCTTGGCAAATCAGGCATTTAGTCCCCTCGACCCCTGTGATACCTCATTGCACCCCCTTTTCTGCCTGGGATGAAGTGGCGCCCTAAGCGGTCACCTACTTTGCCTACCCATTGTCCTGGCCCTACAGGCAACCCATTTCTCAGCAAACTCATTTAAAAACCACTAACCATGACAAGGCTCTCCATAATCTGCCCGCTTCATACAGTTGAAACCCAAACTTTACATATACTACATAAACAGACACCTCTGCATGTTTTTCTCACTGACATTAAATCAGAATAAACCTTCCCCGTTTTAGGTCAATTAGGAACCAAAATTATTTATATTTGCCAAATGCCAGAATAATGAGAGAATTTTAAGGCATTTTTCTTACTTTCTGCAAAGTAAAAAGTTTCCATACATTTCATTAGTATTTGGTGGCATTGCCCTTAAACTGTAGGACTTGAGTCTAATGTTTTGGATCCTTCCACAAGCTTCTCACAATAGGTGGTAGGAATTTTGGCCCATTCCTCCTGACAGAACTGGTGTAACTGAGCCATGTTTGTAGGTCGTCTTGCTCGCACCTGCCTTTTCAGCTTTGCCCATAAATATTCAATAGGATTCAGATCAGGGCTTTGTTATGGCCACTTCAAAACATTGGCTTGGTTATCCTTAAGCCACTTTGTAACCAGTTTGGCAGTAGCTTCGGGTCATTGTCCATTTGGAATACCCATTTCCGCCCAAGCTTTAACTTCCTGGCTGATGTCTTGAGATGTTGCTTTAGTATTGCCACATGATCTTCTTCTCTCATGATATCATCTATTTTGTGAAGTGCACCAGTTCCTCCTGCAGCAAAACAACCCCATAACATGATGCTGCCACCCTCGTGTTTCACAGTTGGGATGGTGTTCTTAGGCTTCCAAGCTTCTCCCTTTTTCCTCCAAACATAACAATGGTCATTATGGCCAAACAGTTAAATTTTAGTTTCATCAGACCACAGGACATGTCTCCAAAAATGTAAGTCTTTGTTCCTGTGCATTTGCAAACCATAATCTGGCTTTTATATGGATATTCTTTTGGAGTAATGTCTTCTTCCTGGCAGAGTGGTCTTTCAGCCCATGTTGATACAATACTCATTTCACTGTGGATAATGACACAATCTTACCATCTTCCGCCAGCATCTTCACAAGGTTTTTTGCCTTTGTTCTTGGGTTAATATGCACATGTCGGACCAAAGCACGTTCACCTCTCAGACACAGAACCCGTCTCCTTCCTCAGCGGTATGATGGCTGCACATTCCCATCTTGTTTCTACTTGTGTATAATTGTTTGTACAAAGGCACCTTCAGGTATCTGGAAATTGCACCCAAAAATGATCCAGACTTGTGTAAGTCCACAATTCTATTCCTGATATCGTGGCTGATTTCTTTAGACTTTCTCATGATGTTACACACAGAAGCAGTGTGTTTCTGGTGTGCTTTTAAAATACCTCCACAGCTGTGTCTTTAACTCAGATGTTGCCAATAAACAGAAGCTTCTAAAGCCATGACATCATCATATGGGCTGTCCCAAATTGTATAAAGGCAGAGTAATCCTAGTGTATGGAAACTTTTGACTTTGCAGAATGTAATAAAAATGCCTTAAAAAATATCTCTCCCTCGTTATTCTGGCGTTTGGCAAATTTAAATAATTTTGGTTCCTAATTGACCTAAAACGGGGAAGGTTTATTCTGATTTCATGTCAGATAGTGAGAAAATATGCATATGTGTCCTTTTATATAGTGTATGGAAACTTCTGGTTTCAACTGTATATTCTTACTGTCTTGATACCTTCCCTGATACCTTCCCTACAATAACCCTGCTGCCCCTTCTCGACCACACCAACATGTCTGTCCCTCACCTCCTCCCTCCCTTTGAAGATGTTAAGCCCTCATCAGTAGGGCCATCTCTCCCTTTGTTCCAGTTTGTTGATTATTTAGCAGAATATATTTAAATTCCAGTGGAGCAATTAAGGCATATAAGCCTCTATACACCAACATGGTGCATCTGAAACATCACCCCTTTTGAGGTACATCTGATACCTCTCACTTAGCCAACCAGTGTTCTACTCTGCACTGATGAGGGGAAACCCCCCCGAAACAACTGTCTGCAGATTAATTAACATGGCATGGTATTAATCCTTATTACATTGTAAGACTCAGTGAGTCAGCTGTGAATTGAGTAACATTACATCCAATAGGAGGATCCATAGCATTGCATCAGGCATTTATGAAGACTAATAAACTTTTAAACTTCATATTTTTTATCCAAAAAAGCAATGTCCAAACTTTACAAGACAATCTCAGTATCAAAAAACCTGCATATATCCTGTAGTGGATAGCAGGGAGACGCTGAACACCGGGCAAGAGGCACTGCTGTTAGGATCCATAGCATTTTAACTACAGCCAATCTGTATTATTATTATTATTTGCAGATTTACTGCTGCAGATTTTCAGTATTGATTATGTAAATTAAAATGCAAATACAATCTGTTGAAAATCCATTCTTGAATTTTGCTGTCCCATTGAAGTCAAAGTGCAAAATATCCACAAAATAAGTGCTACATATTAATCATTTGCACAGCCAGTCAACTTTCAAGCAGATTCTGTGCTGATTTTTTTCTGCAGACATTTTATTAATTCTTATCCACATTTCTGCTACTGTAAGTTTCTGTGGATTTTCTTCACAAAGTTCCATTGTGGAAAATCCATAGCGTATCCCTGCCATGTGCATTTATCTGTAAGCATAGCCTTTTGTTGTGTTGACATCCATCCAGGGTCAACCTGGGGCTCCTTGGGTTGATTAGAGAAAGTGATTCTCTACAATCAGGACTGAGACAAGGTATTCTGGTGCCCTAAGCAAATAAGGCACATAGTGCCCCCCAATGGAAAATTCAGCCCCATCCATACCTCCTTGCATCCCCTTTCTGCCTGGGATGAAGTGGCGACCTAAGTGGTCGCCTACCTTCGTCTATTGTTCGTCCGAGCCCTGTCTACAAATGGGCTCTCCAACTTCTGCAGACACAATTATCATCAATAAAGTCTAATAGGTTATGTGTTGCAATAGATTTTTGACTCCAT
>JAODAL010016763.1:0-15000 GCA_025379985.1 Phyllomedusa bahiana | reverse complement strand
CCTGCATTTTAAAGTTTCCCCCCAAAAGTGACCCATTGGGGAAAACTGGGCCCCTTTAAAAGGTTTTTTAAAAACACTATTTGGGAAAGTTTGAAAAAACCCTTTCCGATATTTCACAGAAATTTAAAGAAAAAGTGGGGGTTTGAAAATTTTCAAAAATTTATTTTTTTTTTGGTTTTTTAAAATTTTTTATCCATTTTTTCACTGGAATACGGTAAAGGAAATAGGTAAAATCCCAAACTTAATATAAATTTCCCCCCAGGTCTCCCTTTTTGGGAGATACCCCCATAGGGGGCCTATTTTGCATTTTTTTTGGTTTCACCCAAAACCCCCAAAAATGGGAGGAGCACCTTTTAAAATTGGGGGGGTTTCTTTTAAATACAATTTTTTTTGGGCCCGCCATTTCAGGTTTGGGGCACCCTAAGGTCCCTAAAACTTAAAAAAAACCCCCCAATAATGGGAACCGCATATTTGGAAATTACCCCTTTTGAATTTTTTCCAGGGGGTGCATTGAGTATTTTGACCCACAGGTGTTTTCAAAAAATTTTTTTTTTAGCAAAAGGGGGCTTTTAAAAATTTTAAAAAAAAAATTTTTTTTTAAAATAATCTGCAATTTTTGGGTTTAAAAAGGGTTTCATATTAAAAGGAACCCTGGGGAAAAAAAAACCCCTTTAAAATTTTGGGTTAAGAATTTTTTCCAAGTTTGGGCAAAAACCCTAAGGTGGGTGAAAACTGCTGTTTTGGGCGCTTGGCAGGGCTTTATAAGGGAGGGAGGCTTTTTGGCCCTTTTGGAAGCATTTTTTTTGGGGTGGGGGCCATGTCGATTTGAAACCCCCCCCAAAAGTAGCAAAAAAGGGCCCAAAAAACCCTTTCCCAGAAGTCGCCCCATTTTGGATTAAACCCAACCCATCGGGGATCTCATTGGGGGTTTTATTTGCATTTTAGAAAACAGGTTTTTTCCATTGGGTTTTTTTTTTTAGTTTTTGGGGCAAAAAAAAGGGGGGAAAAAAATTTTCATTTATTCGGTCATTTTTTTTTAATTTTCTTTTTTAACTTGTTCGCCCGGTGAAAGGGGTTAAATGTTTGGGGGGTTTAACTTTACTTTTTGGGGGGGTGGGTAAAATTTACAAATGATATAGATTTTTTTTGTTTTTTTGTTTTTTTAAAATTTTCACATTTAAAAAATACGTTTTTAAAAAAAATTGGTTTTTTAGGTTGTCCTTTTTGGGACAGCCCAAAACCCCTTTTTTATATTGCTGTGTGCGGAGCGTGTATGGGCTTGTTTTTTGGGGGTTGAGTTGAAGTTTTTATTGGTACCTTTTTTGGGGTTTGCATATGATGCTATTTTTTCTGAGATGTTTTAAACCCAAAAATACCGCATTCTGGAATTTTGTTTTTTATTTTTTTTTTTATACGGTCATTACGGTATATATAAAATTGGTAGCTTTCCCTCAGAGGTAAAATTAGGGTTTTTCCCACCGATCCCCAAAATTTGTATATTTTTTTTTTGTTTTACGTTTTTTATACAATAAAAAACACTTTTTTTTCAACCAGGAAAATACTTTTTTTGCATACCCTTTCCCTGGGGGGCCAAAATTTTAAAAAATTTTTTTTTTTGCTTGGAGTGTGTGGGACTTTTTTTTTGGGGGATGAGTTTTAAAGTTTTTTTTATTTATTTTTTTTGGGGGGGAAAAGGGGTTTTTTTGATCGTTTTTAAATCCCTTTTTTTGGAGGCCGGGGGTTTAAAAAAAAAATTACTGCAATCCTAGTAGTGTTTTTTATTTTTTTTTTAACAGGGCCCCCGTGAGTATCCTGATAATTAGTTTTACTTTTTGGGGGCCCGCTATATTATGGCGATCCCCCCTATTTATTTAGTTTTTTTTATTTTTTGAAGCACTTTAAAAAAAAAAAAAAAGGGTGTTTTTAGTGTGAAAAAATTTTTATTTATGCATCGCTATCTTTAAAGACCCTATACATTTTTTTTTTTTTCCCGTTTTACAGAGCTTTTAAAAGGGAAATTTTTTTTTTGGGGGGAAAAAGCTTTTTAATTTGGGTCCCAACTTTTGGGTTTTTTTAGGGATTTTTGTTCGCTTTTTTTTTCCCAATTTTTATGTGCGGGCGGGTAATGAAACCCAATAATCTTAATTTTTGTGATTGTTTTTTTTTTTTTTTTTCCCGGCTTTCCACCTTAGGGGTTTAATTAACATGACGGTTTTTTTGGGGGCAGGCCCTTACGCACGCGGCGTTTCCCAAAATTTAGGGGGTTTTTTATTTTTTTTTGGATTTTTTTTTGGGGGCGTTTGGCTTTTTTAAAGGGGAAAAAGGGCGGTGAAACGTATTTTTATTTTTTTTTTCGTTTTTTTGTGTTTTATTTTTTTAAATTCATTTTTTTTTACTTTTTTTTTCACTTTTTTCCCCTTTTTTTATTTTATTTTTTTCCCCATAGGGGTTTTGAATTGAGAGATTTTTGGGATCTTCATTCAAAAAGGAATCAGTGCATAGTTTTGTTCTTTTGGACTGGTTCCTTTTGAAAAATGTCGGCACGATCCCCGGGACATCCCAAACGGGGCCCAAAAAGGCCCCCGGGGCTCGTGGGGTCACAGAAAAAGGGGGAAAGGGCTTTTCCTTGCCCCCCTTTGCTTTTCCCTGTCAGAGGGCAGGGGCTGCAGGGGCCGCCGTTCCGTGCGTGTTTGCCCCGACAGCAAAACGAGGAGGAGCGTTTTTCCCCCTGCTTTTCTCCCCCTTTTTATTGCGACCGGGAATTTGTGGAAAAATTTAAAAGGGGTTTTTCCGCCCCCCCCCCTCCCCCCAAGGGGCGTTTCCGGGGTGGGGCCCCCGAGGGGGCGGGATGTCAGCTGAAATTTACGTGAAAACCCGCGCCAAATCGCGCGAATTCTGCTTTGGGTTTTCCGCGCAAATCTCAAAACGTATCCATACGCCCAAAGGTGCGTTTTTTAAAACCCCCCAAACCCCCTGGACGATGGATAGGCCTAAGGTCTTTTAAGGGGTTAAAAAAAAAAAAGTGAAAAAAAAAAAAACAGTTAAAAAAAAAATCATGCAAAAGTAAACCCTTAACATCATTTCCCTATGTTTAACCCTCGTTGCGCCCAAAAGATCTAGAGATGATGTAACCCAATTTGGGTGGTTTTTCCCCCCCTTTGCAAAAGACTTTTGGGTTACCCTTCCCCCTTGTAAGGGGAAATATGCCCCTACAGAGTCTGCCCCCGTCCAATCACCATGACATTGTGGGAAAGCAGGAAAACCAGAAAGGGCCCTTTTTAAAAAATTTTCCCAAAATACATTTCCAGGGGAAAACGAGGAATGGCACAACCAGGAATTATAAAAAAATTTATTTTTAGAATTTTTCACATGGGGAATACTAGTATTTACAAATTTTTGGACATGCCCTAAAGGAGCAAAATTTTCCCTAGAACAATTTGGGTTTTTTTTGTATTTTTTTATAATAATTTGGAGATCTAGATATAATCTGAAAGGGTTTAACCCAAAACTTTTAATGTTTCCCTTTGATTTTTCTTCATGGTAGTTTTGGAAGAAACTTTTTTTCCCCTGTTTTAAAGCTAAACAAAAAATTTAAGAAAAATTTGATAATAATCCCCATAAAGATGTGAGAGTTTTTTAGGGGAAGTCCTCCAAAATTAGTCCCCTCTCAGAGTTTGGGTGAAAAGGCCCCCTTGGGGTTGAAGGGGGTGCTCTGAAACTTGCTATCTTTAGGGGTTTTTCTTGCTGAAAAGATCATATCTGTGGGGGAGGGGGCATTTAAAAATAAGCACTTTTTCATTTTGGTTTGCATTACTTAAATTTTTTATTAGGGGGAAATTGTAATCTTGTTTTTTCTAGAGAAAAAATTGCAGCCCTAAAGGTTTTGGGTTTAACCCGCCTTTGCGGGCCCTTTTGGTTTTTCAAAATATTTAGTTCAGCCTGTTGGGAAAAGGGCCCCCTTTGGGTGGGGGAAAAACCCTTGTCCCTGTGTTTGGGGGTTTTCCCTTTGTTACTTGTGTTTTACTCCCCCTGGCGGGTGGAAAATGAAAGTAAAACAGTTTTCCCGTGGGGGGGTGCTTGCTGTGAAAAAAAAGTCCCGGTCCTCTACAGGATGCTCAGTTCCCAGCCCCGATGGGGAAGGATCTGGGGCAATTACTGAGCACCCTAGCTGCTTTCCCTCTCCCCCCATATAATAAGCCTTTTAAAACTTTTGCTCCCCCACCCTTTAAAAACACGGCCCTTTTTCACTGCATTTCTAAATTTGTTTTATCTTTCGGGGTTTATGTAAAAATTTTGTTTAAACAAACAGGTTTTTCCTGGTTAAAAGGAGCTTAGGGGAAAGGGGGGGAAGCCCTGCAGTCATGAGAACTGCCCACTGCAGGGGTCTGCAGAGCTTTGACATCCCCCCCCTTTTCCCAAACTGCTCCCACGAATGTGATGCCCCAGTTTTCAGTGGGGAAAAACAAAACCTACTGGGAGGGAGACACCCCTTTGCGGGGAGGGGGGGACAGCCCTGGTTTTAAATGTTTGGAAGACAAAGAAACAGCTCAAGGCTGTTTATCAGGCACTGCAATCCCCCCGCAAGGGGTGATTTTGGGGGGTTTTCCCCTTTTTTTTTTAAAAAAAAAAACCAGATAATGATACTTTTTTTTTTTTTTTTTTTTTTTTTTTTTTTTATTTTTGGGGGGGGCCCCTTTTGGGCCCTTTTTTTTTGGGGTTTTTTTTTTTTTATTTTAAAAATTTTTTTTTTAAAAAACCCTTATTTTTGGGGTTTTTTTGGGGGGGGGACCTTTAAAAAAAATTTTTTTTTTTTGGGGGGGAAAAGAAAGGGGGGGGGGGTTTTTTTGGGGGGTTCCTTTTTTAAAAAAAAAAAATTTGGGGAAAGGCCCGTGGGAAAAAAATTTTTTGAAATTTTTAAAAAAAAGGGAAATTTTTTTAAAACTGGGGGGAAAAAAATTTTTTTTCCCGGGGTTTTTAAAAGGGGGGAAAAAAAGGGGGGGGGGGGGGTTTTGGGAAAAAAACCCCGGGGGGGGGGAAAAAGGGGGGGGGGGTTTTTGGAAAAAAAAGGGGGGGGGGGGGGGTTTTGGGGTTTTTTTGGAAAAAAACCGGGGAAGGGAAAAAATTTTTTTTTGGGGGGGGGAAAATTTTGGGGGGGGGAAAAAAACCCAAAAAAAAAAAAAAGGGGGGGGGTTTTTTTAAATATTTGGGGTTTTGGTTTTAAAGGGGTTTGGTTAAAAGGGGGGTTTTTTTTTCAATTTGGGAAAAAGGGGGGTTTTTTTTTTCGGGGGAAAAAAAGGGGGGGGGGGGAAAAAAATTAAAAGGGGGTTTTCCCCCAAAAAATTTTAAAAGGGGGGGAAAAAAGGGGTTTAAAAAAAAAAAAGGGGGGGGGGGTTTGGGGTTTTTTTTTTTCCCAATTTTTTTTGGGGGGGAAAAAAAAAAAACCCCGGGAACCGGGGAGAAAGGGGGGAAAAGGGTTTTTGGAAAAAGGGGGGGGTTTTTTTAAAAAAAAAAAATAAAAAATTTGGGGGGGGGGAAAAAAATTTTAAAGGGGGGAAATTGGGGGGAAAACCCCTTTTTTAAAAAAAGGGGGGGGGTTTTTGGGAAAAAAAAAAGAAAAAAAGGGGGGGGGAGACCCCCCTTTTTTTGGGGGGGGGGCCCCCTTTTAAAAATTCCCCTTTTTAAAAAAGGAAAAAAAGGGAAAAGGGGAAAAAAGGGGGGAAAAAAAGGGGGTTTTTTTTGGAAAGGGGGGGGAAAAAAAAAGATGGGGGGAAAAAAAGGGGAAAAAAATTTTTTAAAAAAGGGGGGGGCCCCCGGGTAGGTTAAGGGGGGGTTTTTTTTTTTCCCCCAAAAAAAAAACCCCCTTTTTGGGGGGTTTTTTAAAGGGGGTTTTTTTTTTTTTTTTTTGGGTTTTAAATTTTTTTTTGGGGAAAAGGGGTTTTGGGGTTTTTTTTTTTTTTTTTTGGGGGGAAAAAATTTTTTTTTAATTTTTTGGGTTTTTTTTTTGGGGGGGGTTTTCTTTTTAAAAAAGGGGGGGGTTTTTTTTTTTAACAACAACATACTGAATCTCAGATTTACGTTTGAATTCCAACAAGAATCTCTTGCCTTCTTGGATGTCAAAATTGGTAAGAACCGTCTGGGTGTTTTAAGCACTACAGTATTCCGCAAACCTACCGCTACCAATTCCTTTTTACGTTGGGAAAGCCATCATCCTGTCCAACTTAAGAAAGGTATACCACGCGGACAGTATTTGCGCCTCAGACGCAATTGTTCACAACTAAGTGACTTCAAATCTGAAGCGGCACTATTGAGACAAAGATTCCTGGATAAGAGGTATCCTGACTTTGTCCTTAGACAGGCTTTTCAGCATGCTCTTTCCAGAGATCGATCTGAACTTCTGACACCCAAAACTACCCGTGAGACACCTGATGATTCTGTCATACGTTTGATTGGTACGTTTGATAACACGACCCCCTTTATAAGGAAATCGCTGAATCATCACTGGCACATACTGACAATGGACCCGGACCTGAGAGATCATATTGGTCCACGTCCTTCTGTTACATTTAGACGTGGTAGGAATCTACGGGATCTTCTGGTCCAAAGTCATTATGTAAGTCCTAAAAAGGAAACCTGGCTTCGTAGACCCAAAGGGTCTTTCTATTGCGGGGATTGTTCTTTTTGCCCCTATGTTACACAAACTACCACATTTTCTGATGGTAAGAACAAGAAAAAGTAAAACTGTAAAACAACACATGTTGTTTACTTGATTAGATGTGAATGTGGTCTGATGTACATTGGTAAAACCTCCCGACAACTCCGTCGGAGGATTGGAGAACATCTTGGCGACATTCGCCATAAAAGAGACACCCCAATAGCACGTCATGTGCATGGAGTGCTTTTGGACATTTACACTGAATACTCTGACACCGTCCGGATTGAATGGATACATTGATTACAGTTGTTTTATATGATCTTTTTTTCTTCTTTGTTTATTATGTTTAATTTGGTCATTTGTGGCTTTTTTCGTCTTTCTTTTTTCCTTTTCTTTTTCTTGTTCTTAGTTGCTCTAATGAGTTCTTTCTGTGAGGTGTTTATATGTATTGTGTTTTGTTTAAGACATTGGGCTATTCATTTCATTCATCTCTTTGACTCCATGTTTCTTATTTTAAATGTTATACATTGTTCCATTTCTTTTACAGCTACCTTGCCTGCTTAAAATATCGTTTTTTCTTTAGGCGCAGCCTGTTGATCATGGCTGCGCCTGAGGATCGTAGTCTGTCGGCGACATTCTTGATCCTACTGCGCGTGCGCCGTTGTCAGGGACGCACCCGGCTCCTGACTTGGTTTCACGGACGCATGGTCCGTGACGTCATCTTAGGCGCCAAGATGCGCGCTTCTTTAGCGGGACACAGCTACTGCTTGGCGTCTCTTCATACCAGCCGATGCTGGTGCGCCTGTACAGGGTGAGGGATGAGCGCACTTATATGTAATTTTACTGGTGAGTTCATAAGTTAACTATTGCATTTGTCATATTTTGCCCCTGGTATTTTTCTGGAGGCATATACTCTTATCTCTTGACAGAGTTATAGCCTCATTATTACTTTTTATACCCTTAGATGCCTACATTTAACTTCAGGTATGCCATGTTTGCTTACGTCAGCGACTTTGTAAGTATACATTCACATTAAGCATATCTAATGTTGCCTACTTCATAGTGTGGCATATTAATGTATATATTTGCCATTGCCTTTTCTTTGGTCCTCTCTTTACTCCATATCATCCCCTGAGGCGACTGCTGGAGGGTCGAAACATGTTGGGATTTGTAGGGCCTTATTAGGGCTTTGTAAATTAGGGTTAGGCAAACGTAAAGCGCAAAAACGGAAATTTCAGGAGCTGCATTCCAGTCTACGTCATCATCAGAATAGGTTCTCTGTAGATCCCTCGGCCGCAAACCAGCAACGTTTTACGGAAGCACAAAACCTGCTGAACACGTTTCTCCAGGGGGAAGCTAAGGCCAACCTAAACTGGCAACGGAACCAATATTATCGCTGGGGCAATAGGATGGGCAAGATTCTAGCGAATACAGCAAAACCGTGGCGTAGCAAGGGGACTATCCTGACAGAACATGGGGATATTGAGAAAGAATTTGTAGATTTCTATGAATCACTCTATGGAGCAGATCCTTATGATGCCCAGAAGGTGACGTCCTTCCTGGACAAATTGTCTTTACCAGAGATCTTGGAGGAACAGAGAGCCCTCTTGGAGGCCGAGATTACGGAGGAAGAGGTGCGTGTGGGGGTGAGGGGGCTGGCAAATGGGAAAACCCCGGGGCCGGACGGATTCCCAGCAGAATTCTATAAGATGTTAGGCACAGAAATCTCCCCCCTGCTAGCAGGCCTTTATAATGACATTTATTTCCAATCTAAGGAGGTAGATGCCTTTTACGACTCGCGCACTGTACTACTGCTGAAGCCCAAGAAAGACCCTACATTGCTGACATCATATAGACCAATCCCCCTTTCTGAATGGGGACATAAATTAAGCAAATATTAGGCTGTGGATGCAAACTTTTTGCCGCCCATAATCACCCCGCCAGAATGGCTTTATAGCTAATAGGCACTCTACAAAAATGTTAGAACAGTTTTAAGCGGCTATAGCGCGGGCCGGTCAAAACGACCCGGTGCCCCAAGCTTCTTACCTGATGCCGAAAAGGCCTTTGTAAGGTCGGGGCCATTTTTGATGCTACTTTTTTCAGGGCGGGGGTTTTGGGGAAACCCTTTTCGTCGGCTTCCTCGCCCATTGCGCTCCAAACCCACGAAAACCCTTGTTTATTAACAACCCAGTTCCCCAGCTATAGACCTCTATGGGGGCTAAACAGGGATGCCCGCTCTCACCTTGTTATTTAACTTGTCCTTCCCCCCCTTCTTTAAATAACTCAATCCCCACTGTACGCGGTATTTTGTCCCCGACAGGGGCTCGGGGGTCCACACCTATCTGATCCCCCTTTTTCTAATGATCGGAACCCCAGACGAATTAAAACTCCTTTCGGCGGATTTTGGGGCGCTGGATCCCTGTCGGGTTTTACAGATTAATGTGGACAAGAGTGAGGGTATGCTCCTAAAAAGGCCCTGTGAGCCATCTGGTCGGGGGCTCATCAGTTAGATGGTGTAGCTCGCTTTTGAAATCCCTGGGGTAGGTTTACCAAACTTCCAAATAACTTATACCTGCAAACATGTCCAATATTCGGGGGAATTGGGCAAATATGAAAAAAGGGCCAACCTCCCCTGTCTTTCTCGGGGAGATGAAAAATTTTAATTAAAATGGTAGAATTCCCCCCTTTTGTACATTTTTTTTCAAAAAGTCCCGATATATTTGCGGCGAGGGGATAAAAAAGACATCAATGCGCAATACAGACAATTCATAGGGAACCTAGGAAAGCCCGTATCCCTTCATGTGCTCAACGCGCCGACTACATGGGGCCCTAGGATTCCCCAATATTGTTTTATAATTGGGGCCCTTGGGGCCGCTTTCTACGATGGATGCAATCTCAAAGTCTTCACGGATATTTCATTAGTCGGGAAAGGGTTACATGGTATCTCACTCATTAATTTTACTCTACCCATGCCCCCAGAGGAAGGGATCCTGCTCATGCCAATATGGAGGGGAGGCGAAAAATTAGGCACTTAAAAAAACTGAACCCCCAAATACTCTCCATTTTTTTCTTCATACGTAACCCCAACTTTCAGGGAGGGGGAAAGCACAAAACACTTTTAGATATGGCCAGACAGGGGTACACCAATAAAACATTTCGTCATCCCAACAAATAAACAGATTATTTAAACTCAGAACTGCAAGCCCCTTTCCCTATACCCCCCCGATTCCGTTCTTTAACTACCCCATATCTACCTATTTCAAGGTGAAAACGAAACCCCACAACAGGATGACTGGGACACAGTTTTGACCGTGTGTTCTTAAACCCCCCCACAAGGGGAGCACAACTGTCGGTCCTTATAATTCTTTTAGAGACTTTGGGCTTAAAAAAAACACCCCTTGGGCCCACTAGATGGGGGAAAGAGAAATTTTCATTCCCCAGTACGATACTAGAGGGCCCACTGACACTTAAAATTTTTTTCCACCTGCAGGTGTTGAGATGTTTAGAAAGGGCGCATAATGCCTACTTACACCGATTAGGGGGCATCGTATGGGAGGTTCCCAAAAAGACAACTCTTTAAATGTAAACGCCAGCAGCGGGCCTATACCCCTGCTTATGGGTGCCCAATACGGAGTTTTTGGCTCAAAAAACAGAAATATAACCAATCCCTAAAGTGTCATTTGTTGCAGTTCTTCATGGGGGCTGTTTGGTACTGGAAACAGAGGGACAAAAACAACCCGGGGGGTAAAAAAGGGTATTACACTGTGGGAGCGGGAGCACGCAAAGTTCTTACAGGGATGGGTTCAGCCCGTGGGGCCCCTCTGGACTTATTTAAAAATAAAAATCGATTTCCCAATGCGCATGGGCTGGGTAAGGCTGCCTTGCAGAAAAAAAAGGGTGAGGAAGTTCTTTGAGTTGTGGGAAAATATATAGACACATTGCCGACAGATACTAAGGGTAATATAAAAGCACTGTTTTGGAGCCAACTTTATGGTTACCAGGGGTTTAGGCAACTGGCGGGTGCTTAACCAATAGATTTGACGACAGAAGGTGTTTCTTAAGCGAGAGCTATTGGCTTCAATGGAATCTGCTCGTAGGAGGTAAGAAACCATAGATACTGGGATGGTATTATAGTGGCCTGCGGGAGCAAATGCGCCCGTTGCATGCACTGGCGGGGAAGGGGGGAGCCCCCGCACCTGAGAAAAAACGTTATAAGAAAAAAGAGAGGGATGAACACCACCCGCAGCTTTGAAGTTAATTGGGTTTGATTTATTGTTTGTTTTTACACAGTAATAATTGGGTCGTAATAATACTGTAATTTGATATGCAAAAGGCGGGTGTAATGTTTACTATATTTTTTGTTAGACACTAGTCATAACAAAAAAGGTAGAAATAATGTTGTCCTTGGCTAAATGCTCATATTGTATTTTTATATAATATTTGTAATGGAAAGATTTTATGAACTATTTGTAACTACTGCTTCCATTTTGTAAGTGTCAAGGATTAATGTTAATAAAAACAATTTGAAAAAAAAAAAAAATTAGGGTTAGGCTCCGGTCAGGACCGTTCAAAATAGATAGCTAGAACCCGTTAAAAGTATATAAACTTTAATAAATCTTCTTAAAAACACCGACATCCATAGACATTAAGCCGCGATTCACAGAAATGTCATATTTTGTCAAAAATATAGGTAAAACTCAGGTTTTGTTGCGGCTATCCCAGCCGTTCAAGCTAAAGTCCAGACAATACTCCCGATACGGTGAGCCAGCAATGCCGATGCACGGACGGGGTCGAACGCACGGCAAGCGGTGAAGTCCAGACAGTGCTCCCAATATGGTGAGCCAGAGACGCCGACATCCAGAGCGGAACTGAACGCACCGGCAAGTGCACGCTTCAGGGGAACGCTCCTCCCCTTCCTCAAGCATGACGTCGATGAGTACTACCTCCTTAAATAGGAAAACATTAAAAACAATTAACCCTAAAGATGACACAAGGGAAATGCATATTTAAAAGAAACATGCTCAAATTAAAATTCTCATTTAGACGCTTTGGAGTAAGTGATTCCAAAGTTGCAATCCAGTAAGCTTCCCTTTTTAATAGTTTAGTTGTTGCGGCAGATTTAACCTCATTCCAAACTTTTTCCAAAACACACCAGCGTAGCTCGCACACGTCGTGGCGAGCCTCGGCGAAGTGTCTTGCAACAGTAGTCTCTCCGTATGTTTTTTTAGAGGTTTTTTCAAGCATTCTATCCTGTTCAGCTTGACATTGCCTCGCTACTTTGTTTCTTTGCCAGTCTGATAGCTGCTCTATGCTCATTAAGCCTGACTTTCACTGGTCTCGTAGTATGTCCCACATATACATACCCACAGGGACATTTTAACATGTATATCACTTGATCACTATCGCAGGTATGAAAACCACGAATTTTTATATTATATCCCTTCGTTGGATGCTGTAACGTTTCCCCTTTAATAATGCCAGCACAATTCTGGCATTTAAGACAGGCAAAAGTGCCCATCCTCGTACTACTGAACAAACTTTGTTTCCTTGTCATTTTAGGTCTCTTTATATCAGAGGAGACCAATTGTTGCCCCAAAGTTCTCCCCTTACGATAAATCCAACGGGGAGGCCTCAAAAAAAATGACCGTATTTTAAGTTTTTTCCAATGTTTAAGAATGTTTTTTTTTTAACCCCAACCCCGAAATGTCTACCCAAATACCGAAGTGTGGTGAAACAGTACCAAACTTCCTTTAAAGGACCCCCCTAAACCAGGGCGATTTTCCCTGTTTTTTTTAGGTTGGGCTTTAGTAGTCCTCTTTTTGTGGGGTAAACATGGGGATATTTTTTTTTTTTTTTTGGTCCCCCCCCCACAAAAATTGTCTTTTTTTTTGGCTATTTTACTATAAAGGGCTTGAACGTATTTGTGCCTTTTTATAGATTTTGGGTTTTGTTTTTCTAATCGGGAATCAGGGAATTGTAAAACTTCTATTTGGACTTTATTAAAGCCCTCTTTTTTTTTTTATTAGGCTTAGGGGCCCCAAAGTAAAAACGGCCGGATTTAAGGATTTTTTTTTTTAAAAAAAACATAAATAGTGATAGGGAAAAATCAAAAAAAACAAAACCCAAATTTTAATTTTTTTTAAATGTTTTTAAACTTTTTTAAACATTTTCTAAAAAACCCCTTTCCCTTTTTAAGGAGATGATAAAGGGTTTTTGGGCCCTTTCTTTTGTAATCCAGTTCACTAACTGGTTTCCCAAATGTACGAAAACCCCCTGATGGACAACTAAAACAGGGGGGAAAAAGTGCTGAAACTTATAAAACCCCATACACCATTTTTCCCCTCGGGGAAAAAGCTGAGCAGAGCCAATCAGAAACAAAGGGGCCCAGCGATCAACGGTGCAAATTTGCCTCTTCATTGTAACAATTGATGGTGACCCGGGCACCAAAAATCTCCACAAAGAAAAATTTTTAAATTTGGGGGAAGAAATGACAGGATTTTTTTTAAAGGGGTTTTTCTTCTACAAAGATTAGCTTTCAACGTGTGGGGCACATTAAATCAAGACTTTTCCCAAATACATTTCCTTTCTTTAAATATTGCCCGGGTCAGGAGAGAAAAAAAAGATTTTTTTCTCCCTTGAGTGCCACGGGTTTTTTCTGGTTCCCCCCCTGCTCTCCCTTCCTTTAAGCCCAAAGAGCAGGGAGTGATGTCCCCGGGACAACAACAGTTTTGAGAACAGAGTGTTTTTATCTCTAAAAAAAAAGGGAGTTTAAATTATTTTAATAGTTTTTTTTTGACCCCTTTAACCCTTCTGCAGTAAAACCACCTCCTGCAATCATGGTCCATTCAGTTAAAAGACTTAAAACAAAAGCAAAATTCTTATCACTGTTTATCGAACTACTCTTCCTTTCCAGCAAAAAAAAAGGTGTGAATCTTAAGCACCTGTAGCCTATAAACCCGCAGGGTAAACAACTTTTTTTTGGAAAAAAAAGGGGACAAAACCCCCATTTTGTTTTCCCTTTTAAACCCCCCCAAACACTTTGCCCCAACACTTTAAACATAAAAGTAAAAATTTCAAATTTCCCCTTCGAAAGTTTTTTTTTTGCAACTTTTGGGTGTGGCTTTTTTGTAACATTTAAAACATGCATTTTTTATGCTTAGAAAAACTTATAAGCCAAAAAGTCATAAAAAATGGCATATCCATAGCATGCCGTATTTTTAGAAAAAAATGTACAAAAATGTACAAACTCCATAAATGGCATGTGTGTTATTTTATATTACCAAGTGGAGCTGTATACTTCACAACTTTAAAAGTAACCAGTGCCCAGTGACCGATGCCCCAATAAACACTATTTTTGAAGAAAAAGAAATAAAAAAGGTCACTTACAGTTCCATTTAATCAGTTCCTCAATAGTTATGTTCTTCCTAAAAATCCCCTTCCCTTTTCCCTTTCTTCAATACTAATTGTTCCTCTGCTTCTTTTGTGGAAAAAGGGGCCCTGGGAGAAAAAATTTGGGGTTGGGACAAAAACAACGGGCCAAACATATAAAAATATTATACTCTTCCAAATCCCGGGAAAGGGAACGGTCATCGCCCCAAAAAGGGTAAAGCCCAAAATCCAGCCCAAACCCTATTAAAACCTATAACCCTTGGGCCATAAAAAAAAAAATGAAAAAAAATTTCCGGGGAAAACTATCCTCAAAAATTTGACTGGTTTTAATTTAATAGCCACAAACAAATGCTTACCCATGCTTAATACACATTTCCCCCTCTCATCAAAAAAAACCAAAACAAGAGGGTTTATCAGGGGAAAAAAACAAAAGTCAAAAAAGTATATATATACACACACACACACACAAGCACTCACACAGGGATGACTCTCAGGAGCACAAAGATGCACTCCTGATACCTGAAAGTTCAGATGCCGGTTATGGTGAACCAGAAGGACCTCCCCGGGCCCCAAAGGGGGATTTATTTGCGCTTTTAAATTATACTAGCCATTTGTTTTATTATCTTTTTTTTTTTCTCGGGCACTGACCCGTCCTCCCGGGGCATTAAAAAAAGGGTGTATATGCATTAAAGAGGCATTTTTATTGTCAACCATTTCTTCTCCTAGCCCATCACCAACAAGAAAAACCAGAAAAAAACCTTGGTTTTAAAGGGGCGGGATTTATTTGGAAACCCTATAAACCACGGGCAAGAAATTTGGTATAAGCCACCCCAGGGAGCAGAATCAAAAGTAGGCCCGGGCTTTCCCCAAACCCCCCAAAAGGGCCCGGGTTGGATTACGCGGGGGGACCTACCAGGTTGCTACCCCTTGACGTGACTTTGCTTGCGGGGGGCAGCCGA
>JAODAL010016762.1:0-79704 GCA_025379985.1 Phyllomedusa bahiana | reverse complement strand
TCAAGAAAAAAATCATGGAGGTTTGGGCCAGATGAAGAAAAGGATAAAAGAACAACTCCCATCAGAGATGACGTCTCCTGTGAGTCTCTGATGTCAGGGGTTATTTTACTTCTATGATGGATCAGTGCTGTATGCACTGTCATGTGATGTGGCCTTAGCTGGTGTCTGACCACTTTGTGGTCTCTATATGACGGTTTGTAGGTTATACCTGAGCTGGTGTCTGACCTCTATGTGGTCTCTATATGGTGATGTTGTAGGTTATACCTAAGCTGGTGTTTGACCACTATGTGATCTCTATATAATGGTGTTGTAGGTTATATTTGAGCTGGTGGCTGACCACTATGTGATCTTTACAGTACATGGTGGTGTTTTATGTTATACCTGAGCTGGTGACTAACCTTGGCACAGTGAGAGGTCTGAAGTTGACCCAGTTGAGAGATAATATGGAGTAGGACCACCCAACTGAGATCCCGTTGTAAGCCGGGGGTGGCTTGAGCATTTTTTGGCCAAAAACATGCGGACCAAGAATCTCAAAGTTTTTTCATATATTGTAGACCTCTATGTGGCCTCTATATGGTTATGTTGTAGGTTATATCTTAGCTGGTTGCTGACCTCTGTGTGGGCTCTATATGGTGGTGTTGTAGGTTATATCGGAGCTTGTATAGTGGGAGCATAGACTTGTCCCTGGTTGTCAAAGGAGTACATACCTGTGTGCGCCGCAAGACATGTGTTTAGAAAAATGCACTGATCAGAGCATTCTTCTAAAGCACAAAGAGGGGGAGGAGGGGGTTGGCGCCTTCAGTTTCATTATCCCTGTCACTTCTTTCCCCTGGCATTCAATACGCGGCATTAAGAGGGAGGTAATAAAACTCTCATGATTTTAAAAAATTACAGGACGTATTTTTGGGGACATTAAAGCCAATTGATGACCGGCAGGTAATAATAGCTCTCTATGATTATCATAATTACAGGACGTATTTCAGGGCACATTAAAGCGCAATTATGCCCTGAAATAAGTCCTGAAATAAGCTGTGTGAGCATCCCCTTAGGGCTCGTTCACACGGCTGATTTTGGCACTGATTTTTGGCACTGATTTCAGAGGGGAGAAAGCGACATGTCAATTATTTACGGCCCCCCGCCCCACCCCCGCTGCACAGCAGCCGGCTTAATTGCGGGGCGAAATCTGTCCCCGCAATTACGCCGGCCATCAGCCGTGTGAACTAGCCCTAACACAACAGTCAATAATAATAATCTTGTGGTTAGAATGTTACAAGTAATAAAGAGCTATTAGTGTCACTCATAATTAAGAAGAGTTACTTCTGTATCCTAATAGTTTTTCTTTATATTATGCTCTATAGAGACTAATGCATTTAATTTATTTGTATTTCTAATGAAAAATTTATTATTTGAATAATAAAATTTTGTTCATATTTTTATATTTTTTCTTTGTTCAAGTAAAATCTTACAAAATATTTCTTTTTATACTTTTAGATTGTATGTTAACGTTCGTTCCTCCAAATGTAGGTCAGTGGGTCAGTAAGTCAGGATTTTGCATGCTGTATAAACTTTTTATCAACTTTGTTAAAATTGGGTAAAAGTGGGTAAACAGAGTAGGAGTTAAAAAAACAGAGGATTGGGTAAGTGGCTACATAAAGATTGTAGCAAAGTTGTTTTCTGTTGTAGCTTCTGTTACAACTACAGACACATTTTAAAGACCACTTTTTTCCCCTTCTGTTGTAATGATCTGCGGTGCATCTGCCCAGACTTGTGGTGTATCTGCTGGGACCTGTGGTGAACTTGAGTGGGGGAGGGGTTAGCTGGTGTCAGGTGATAGAAATTCCATCATAGGACTGCTCAGAGCTTTGTTTTGGATAAATGGAGTGGGAGTTAAAAAAACGGAATTAGAACAGGAGTGATACACTGGTAAGTAAACAAACTTTATTATTTTAATCTAAATAACCTTTATTTTTTAACCTTCATTGCTGTTACACCGGGATAATGAAGAGCATGACCGGCAATTTTCATCAGTGCACAGTCTGCCTTATGTATGCACTACTGGAGCAAGAGGTCCATGGTGAATACCGCTGTGACAGATGTGAGCATGTTACTATTCTAGAAGCTTGCGTTATTGATCTGGAGAAGCAAATTGCAACACTGAGGATGATTGACAATTATGAGAGGAGTTTGCTTCTCACTGAGTAAGCAGTTAGTGGACTAAATATTGACGGTGGAGTATTAGATCAGTAGGAAGAGCCATGTAGCTGGGTTAATGAAGTTATGGTGAGTTCTAAGGGAACCAGAAAAAGGAAGGCCACGTCTCCTACTGATATTCCTAGCGAAATTGCCAAGTTGGGTGATAATTAGAGATGGGCAAATTGATTCTAACGAAGTGGAATTTGTTTAGAATTTCAGGAAAACTTCGGTTCTGCACAAAGCCGAAGTTTAGGGTTTTTCGTGGGAATGAAGCGTTTTTTTTATTGGTAAAATGGCCATGAGCACATGGCATGACACGGGGCAGAGAACTGTGGGAGGAAGAAAGCAACACCCTCACATGTGCAGACATGAAGCCAATCAGCGACCGGCGGAATTCTGTGACGTCACAGCCCTATAAATACGGACGCCATCTTAAATCCTCACACTTCTTACAGTCTGTCCTGGCATAAGCATCTAGCTGCTGCTGCTTGCTCTGTTATTCAACTCGGTATAAAACAAACCGCCTTTATCAGTGATCGGGGGAGGGGGAGACCACCACAAGTCTGTGTCAGTTTCACACCTCTACCTCTGTATCTGCTGCTCCATAGAAGTAATTCTAAAAGAAACTGCTTTTATCAGAGACTGGGGCCACAGAGTTTCACAAGTGGTTCAGTTGTATACATTTTGTTTTAGTTTGTGGGGTATTCTCCCTGAAGTCCAGGGTGGGTGTAATTCTGCCCCATATACGCCTAAATTTCATCTGGTCATTTATGTAGGGTATTTAATATCCAAGGGTTAATTAAGCCTGTTATTTGTCGGTTTATTTGGAGGAAAATACAGTGTTTTTTAACCCCATGTGCGGCTAAAATTTCATCTGTTCATTTCTGTACGGTATTTAATATCCAAGCAGAGCCGTCTTAACAGCATTATGGACCCCTGGGCAGAGCACTGCAATGGGCCCTTTCCAAATACATAACATTACACTAGGTCATGCCTCAGCCCCCAAACGCACTCATATTATCACCCCACTTATGTCTGGACACTGGCAGCCTGTAAGACTGATTGGCAGGGAGCCTTTGGCTCCCTTTTCCACCATAGCTTTATTTGTTTGCACACCCTAAAAACACACGAACAGTAAAATAAGCAAAGCCAACCATGGAATCCTGGGTATGTTTTATATATTCCTGGGGACCCTATACTTGTGGGGCCCCTGGGCAACTGCCTAGTGTGCCCAATGGAAAAGATGGCCCTGCATCCAAGGGTTAATTAAGCCTGTTGTTTCTGGGTTTATTTGGAGGAAAATAGAGGGTGTGTATTTATCATATACAGACATCTTCATTAAACAGAGTCTGTAAATTTTTGCTCAAACAGTAAGTCAGACATAGAGGTGGCAGGCTCTTCATATGCGAGAGGCAGTGGCACAAAAATTCGTGGAGCAGGCAAAGGTCACAGCATAGTTAGTCGCAGTGAGGCCTCGGTGAGGCCAGAACTGCCGGTGTCATCTAGCGGCCGTGTGTTGTCATCTAGGGTTTTTGATTGGTTGACTAGGTCATCCACTTCCTCTCAGATGACATCTGACAACCCCAGCCAAGAGTCGGTGGGAACGTCAGACACAACCATTAGTTAGCATGGCCCGGGAACAGCTCAGCGGCTCTCATCTGTCCTCAACCCGCCTCTGTCCCGTTCGGTTCTCTCAGCCAGAGACCTACTATGTGGTCGGGGCTCACCGCCACTATATAGCGAGGACGAACTCTTTGAGGACAGTCAGCAGCTACTTGGCAGCGAAGAGGTGGGGCAGACATCCGCTGCTTCTTGCAGGAGGCGGGAAAGTAGTGATATGGAGAGTGGCACGGGAGGTTATGTTGCAAGCAGTCAGGCTCTACATACTGAGACCATTGAGGAGAATAGCAGTGACGGGCAAACACAAATCGATGACGATGTTGCCGATCGCACTTGGGAGCTGGGTGAAGCAAGGGCTACATCATCATCATCGGGAGAAGAAGGTGTCAGCTTGCGCGTCAGGCAGCAGCGCAGCCAGCAAGTTGCTAGTGTGGCCGTGAGTCAGCAGGGTGACAACAGTGCGAGGTCATGAGTCAAACAGCCACGGGGTAGAAAACCCGCTTTGCAGGTCCAAGAAAGTAGCGGCACAGGGGCTCACCGAGGCAGTGGTGTTAGTAGTCACTCAATGCAGAGCGTGGGCGGTAAAATCACCTACTTGGCAGTGGGGCAGTTTTTTGCTAAGAAACCGGAGGAGCCAAATATGTGTATATGTAGAATTTGTGGGCAGAACGTGAAGCGTGTCCAGGGATCTAACATTGGCAATACGGCTCTGCGTCAACACATGCATCGTCACCATTCAGTGGCCTGGAAGAAACGTGTCTCAGATGGGTGGTCCATCCTGCCGCCGCAGCAACAGCAGCAGCCCCCAGTGGCACGCATGCCATTTCAGCCAGTCAAAGCTCCACCACCTCTGCTGAAGGGAGCAGTTTGTCTTTGCATCATCTCCCGGTCCAGATGCCCCTGCTCCTCGCCACTCATGGTGCCAGCAGTCGTTCAACGAGGCGATTGCTAAGAGACCGCAGTAGGCGTCCAACCATCCTAAGGTGCAGACGCTGACCTTGCTCCTGTCCAAGTTGGTGGTACTGCGGTCCCTCCCTTTCCAAGTGGTGGATTCTACACCATTCAGAGAACTAAAGGTTTGTGCTGAGCCGAGGTGGAGAATCCCAAGCCGTAATTTATTTTCCAAAAAGGCAGTACCAGCCCTTCACAAATATGTAGATCAGAAAGTGGGCCAGTCCTTGAGCCTATCGGTTTCTTCCAAGGTGCACGGCAGCGCAGATGTGTGGAGCTGTAACTACGGTCAGGGCCAGTACATGTCTTTTACAGCCCATTGGGTGAATGTGCTTCCTGCCCAGCTACACCAACAACTTGGAAAGGAGAAGCCGCTTTCTCCTCCACGTTGTCAAACTGCTGCTCCTGTGCCAATGTGCGCCAATGTCCGCCTCCTCCTCCACCACCTCAGCCTCCAGTCCTGCTCCATCATACCACATTTGCAGGGTACAGCGGTGTCACGCAGTTCTGGTTTGCCTGGGCGAACAAAGTCACACAGGGGAGGAACTGCTCCACGTCATGCAACAAGAAATCGATGTGTGGTTTTCTCCGTGACAACTGCAAATCGGAACCATGGTGACAGACAATGGAAGGAACATGGTGTCCGTGCTGCACTGAGGAGGGATGACGCAATCTGGTTATCAAAATGTTCCTGAAGTTTTCCACCCATCTGCAAGACATTCTAAAAATGGCCAGGAAGCTGTGCATGCCCTTCATCCATTCCTACAAAGCCAAGCACACCCTCCTTGAGTTGCAGCAGTAAAACAGCTTCCCCCAACATAGGCTGATATGCGATGTTTCCATCCGTTGGAATCCCAGCCTCCATACGTTAGACTGACTGTATGACAAGAGAAAGACCATTGACGATTTTTTGATGATCCAAGCGGACAGGAGTACTCCCCTGTGTAATTTTGATGTCAGCCAGTGGCAGCTTATGCGTGACACCTGCTCTTTGCTCAGGCCCTTTGAGGAGGCCACATTATTTGTCAGTCGCCACGACTAAGGGATGAATAACGTCATTCCACTGCTGCATGTCCTGGAACAGATGCTGCAAAATCTGTCTGGTCAGGGTACTGGAGACGTAGCGACTACATCTCATGGCCACGTGAGTCCGGTGTTGGCTGAACTGGAGGAGGGGAGGACATTGGAGCACAAGCAGGGTCTGGCGAAATGAGTGGTTTTTTTTACTCAGGTGACAGGAGAGGAGGAGCAGGAGCATTCGGAGGAGGTAGAGGAAGATGAGGAAGACGAGGCAGATTACCCAGACACACCGTGGCAGTATACAGTGGAGATGGAGGCAGGGAGTCCCTCAGAATCACTTGCGCAGATTGCCCACAGCATGCTGATTTGCCTGGCCAGTGACAGCCGAATAGTCACCATCCGGCAGAGGGATGACTTTTGGCTCTCCACCCTCTTGGACCCTCGCTACCGGTCCAAAATTGGTGCCTTTTTTCCACCTGCCGAGAGAGAGGAGAAACTCCCGTACTATAGAGAAATCCTATGTAGTCAGTTGGCCGCTGCCTATGTGTTCCATTGTCCATCCTCTGGCAGGTCTGACCGGGGGGTTCCTCATCGCTAATGTACCACTGCCACAGCTGCTGTCAGGAGGTGGGGGGGTAGGAGCAGTAGCAGCTCCATCAGCAACAGCCTAAGTCTGGTGTCATTGATGAGCAGCTTCCTTCACCCGCCTAGTAAGGAGAGTACTCACCAAAAGCAGCAGTAGGACCTGGAGCAGACTCTTAACCATCAGGTGGTGGCCTACTTGGACAGCACTCTGCCATCCCAGGTAGAAGATCCACTGGAATACTGGGCAGCCAAACTTGATGTGTGGCTGCAAGTTGCCGAGTTTGCAGTGGAGTAGTGTGGCATCAGAGCGGGTGTTCAGTGCGGCGGGGACCATCATTACCCCAAGGAGAACCCGCTTGTCCACTCGAAATGAGGAAAGACTGACCTTTGTCAAGATGAATCAGGAGTGGAACGGCCAGGATTTCCACACACCAGTGCCTTATGCATCAGATTAGATCAGCCATGACGTCTCCCCGAAACTTTGAGAAATGAGTCTGGATTCTAACTACCCGCCTGATGCCACACATCTGCTGCCAGTTGCTCCATCTGCCTCCTACCATCTTTACCAGGGACTGGTATTGCCATGACCTACCTCCACACTCTGTCATTGTACTACTTTTTGAACTCATGCTGCTACTGCTGCCACCATCTCCACACTCTGTCATTGTGCCACTCTCTGACCTCATGCTGCTGCTGCTGATGCTGCTGTTGCTGCTGCCGCCATCTCCACACTGTGTCATTGTGCCACTCTGTGGGCTCCTGATGTTGCTGCCACCTCCAGAATTTGTGATTGTCCCACTCTGTGGCCTACTCATGCTGCTGTCAAATGACCACTGTCTCACTGGAACCCCCCGTGGTTTCCTTGACGCTATTGTAAGATCTTAGTCCCCAGCTCGGTTCTATCCAGCTGGCACTGACATGACTTTGTCAGGCTGCGTTCCCACTTCACTTATTTCGTCAGTTTTGCCCCTATAAGTGACATGGCTGTCATGTGCGTTTTATACTACAATACAGCATTGTATTAAGACCAAACCACGCTCCCTATGTATATTTGAGCATGGCTCAACTTTCTACAATACCTAACAGGCTCTCTGCAGACTGGAAATACCTGTTTTTTAACGTGATTAGGCACAAATAAATTCGAGTCGAAACTAATTTTGTCGGAAAATTCGGCGAACTCGGCGATTCAAATTTTCGAGAAATTCGCCCAGCTCTAGTGATATTGCTGAGGTATCAGTCGCAGACATAATAGCCCTAGTGGACACTGCTCTTCCTTGCAGTAGGAAGAGTAGCCCAACTAGTAGTCAGGAAGAAGGGAATGCAGGAAGGAAAAGACAGTTAGTAGTTGTAGGGGATTCTATAATCATGAAGATGGATAGAATAATTTGTCTCCAGGACTGACTCAACCAAATAGTTTGCTGTCTCCCTGGTGCCAGGGATCGTCATGTGGTGGATTGGGTGGATAAATTATCTGGAAGGGGCTGGAAATGACCCAGCTGTCATGATCCATGACAGAATATACAGTAGGTGGAGGATCCTAAAGAATAATTTTAAAGAACTAGGCTCCAAGCTGAAGTGAAGGACCTCCAAGGTTGTGTTCTACTGAATTCTGCCTGTGCCATGTGATAGACAAGAAAGAAAGTGAAAGCTCAGAGAGTTAAATGCATGGCTGAAGTCTTGGTGTAAGACATAAGCATTTGGATTCTTTGAGCACTGAGCTGATTTTTCATTGGGGTACAATCTGTTCTCCACAGATAATTTGTACCTGAATGGAAGGGGGTCTGCTGTGCTCTGGGAAAGAATTCTAGAAGGGATGCGGGTGTATTTAAATTAGGGATAAGAAGAGAGGATAATCTACCATAGAAAATGCAAGAGTAGGTAGGTTAGAGAGTGGGCAGAATATATCAGCGGGTGGAGAAGTGGACTGTGGGGGGTTGACTAGGCCAGTGGATAAGGAAATCCATGTGTTGCAAACCAACATTGAAGATATAGGTGCCCACAATATCTCATGTAACCTCATACCATCTACTAACTGTGTAATATATAATCCCATGCTACTAAAGGTGTAATGTATAATACCTTGCCTTCTATCGAAGGAGTGATGTATAATTCCATGCTGTCATGTGAAAAGGTAACTTTTAATCCCTTGCTGTCACCTGAATGGGTAATGTATGATTCTATGCCGTCTAATGAACGTGTTAGATATAATCCCATACCGCTAACGGAAAGTATAAAATTCGAAAGGAACTTAAAATGTCAATTCACAAATGCCAGAAGTCAAGCTAGCAAAATGGGGAAATACAAGGATGGGTTAAAGTAGAAAAAATAATTTTGGGCGTAATCTATAGACCCCGCTGAACATCACTGAGGAGATAGAAGAACAGGTGCATAAACCAGGCATTGACTGTGGTCACGGTTCTGCATCAGTTGCAAAGGGGAGGAAGTTCCTCAATCTGTTACAGGATAATTTTATGGGGCAGTTTGGGGAGGATCCTACTAGAAGTGATGCTCTGTTGGATCTGGTAATTTCTAACAAGGCAGAACTTGTTGGAGCGGTCACTGTTTCTGAAAATCTTGGTAACAGCGACCAAAATATAATTCAGTGTAAACTGGAAAAAAGAAACACAGAGGGCAAAATAATTTAATTTTAAAAAAGGCCAATTTCCCCCTATTGAGGGCCACAATACAGGACATAGACTGGGAGGAGCTATTATCAAATAGTAATGTAGAAGCCAATTGGGAGGGCTTTGAATATACTCTGAGGAAATTAATATCAAAATGCATTCCTATGAGTAACAAGTAGAGGCGTTTAATACTAAATCCAACATGGCAATAAAAAATATGTCAGAGGGGTCAGTATTAGTAATTGAGAATTACACAGAGCTTAATAAAATTTGTAAAAAAAGTGATAAAATCAGCTAAAATACAAAACAAAAGGCAGGAGGCAAAGGACAGCAAAACAAACCCCAAGAAATTCTTTCAACATATAAATGGCATAAAGCAAAAGTCGAAACATGTAGGACCCTTAAATAACAGTAATGGGCAGCTGGTCACTGGGGATCAGGGGAAGGCAGAGCTACTAAATAGGTTCTTCAGCTCTGTATTTACTAATGGGGAGAAAGTAGCGGATGTTGGCGGGCGCAGTGCGGATGTAGGTGGTGTCAGTACTAATAGGTGCAGTGCTAGAGCTGATGGGGGCGGGCCCAGTGTGGATGTAGGCAGTGCCAGTACTGTTAATACTTACATCAACTGATCTAATAAATTGGCTGAGTACAGAAATGGTCCAAGCCAAGTTTAATAAACTGAATGTGAACAAGGCTGCAGGCCCAGATGGCTTACATCCAAGACTTCATAAAGAGCCCAGCTCGGTTATCGGTGTGCCCCTGTATATGATATTTAGAGGTTCTCCAGTGACTGGTACAGTGCCAGGAGACTGGCGCAAGACAAATGTAGCTCCCATCTTCAAAAAAGGCTTCAAGTCTTGCCCAGGTAATTATAGACCAGTAACTTTAACATCTATTATGGGAAAACTGTTTGAGGGGCTCATAAGGGACTATACACAGGAATGTGTGGCTGAATATAACATTATAAGTGATTGCCAGCATGGTTTTACTAAGAACAGAAGTTGTCAGACCAACGTGATCTGTTGTTATGAAGAGGTGAGTAGAAGTCTGGATAGCGGTGCGGTTGTGGATATAGTGTTTTTAGACTTTGCAAAGGCGTTTGACACTGTGCCTCATAAGCGTTTATTAAGTAAATTAAAATCCACTCTGTTAGAAATAACAGTGTGTAATTGGATTAAAAACTGGCTATCGGATCATACTTAGAGAGTGGTGGTAAATGACTCCTACTCTGAGTGGTCCCCGGTTATGAGTGGTGTGCCCCAGGCCTCACTATTAGGTCCTCTTTTATTCAATATATTTTTTAATGATATAGTGGAGGGGATTAATAGCATTGTTTCGATTTTTGCAGATGACACCAAGCTATGTAGTGTATTGCAATCTATGGAAGATGTTCATAAATTGCAAGCAGACCCGGACATACTGAGTGTTTGAGTATCCACTTGGCAAATGAGGTTCAATTTGGATAAATGTAAGGTTCTGCATCTGGATACAAATAATCTACAGGCATCACATCATATGTCCTATGTGGAGAAAAACTGGGAGAATCGATTCTTGAGAAAGACCTGGGTGTACTTGTAGATCATAGGCTACAGGACAGCATGGACTGTCAATCAGCTGCCTCTAAGGCAAGCAAGATATTTGCATGTATTAAAACAGCCATGGACTCACAGGACAAGGACATAATTTTACCGCTGTATAAACCATTGGTACAGCCTCATTTGGAATATGTTGTTCTGTTCTGGGCTCCAGTTTATAGAAAATATGTATTGCAGCTAGATAGAGTGCAAAGACGAGCAACCAAACTTATTAGGGGATTGGAACATCTTAATTACGAGGAGAGGTTAGAAGAATTGAACTTATTTAGTCTTGAGAAATGACGGCTCCGGGGGCACATGATTAATTTATCTAAGTATATACACTCACCGGCCACTTTATTAGGTACACCATGCTAGTAGCGGGTTGGACCACCTTTTGCCTTCAGAACTGCCTCAATTCTTCGTGGCATAGATTCAACAAGGTGTTGCAACGATGCTCAATTGGTACCAAGGGGCCCAAAGAGTGCCAAGAAAATATTTCCCACACCATGACACCACCACCACCAGCCTGAACCGTTGATACAAGGCAGGATGGATCCATGCTTTCATGTTGTTGACGCCAAATTCTGACCCTACCATCCGAATGTCGCAGCAGAAATCGAGACTCATCAGACCAGGCAACGTTTTTCCAATCTTCCACTGTCAATTTCGATGAGCTTGGGCAAATTGGAGCCTCAGTTTCCTGTTCTTAGCTGAAAAGGAGTGGCACCCGTTGTGGTCTTCTGCTGCTGTAGCCCATCTGCCTCAAAGTTCGCCGTACTGTGCGTTCAGAGATGCTCTTCTGCCTACCTTGGTTGTAACGGGTGGCTATTTGAGTCACTGTTGCCTTTCTATCAGCTCGAACCAGTCTGCCCATTCTCCTTTGACCTCTGGCATCAACAAGGCATTTCCGCCCACAGGACTGCCGCTCACTGGATGTTTTTTCTTTTTCGGACCATTCTCTGTAAACCCTAGAGATGGTTGTGCGTGAAAATCCCAGGAGATCAGCAGTTTCTGAAATACTCAGACCAGCCCTTCTGGCACCAACAACAATGCCACGTTCAAAGGCACTCAAATCACCTTTCTTCCCCATACTGATGCTCGGTTTGAACTGCAGGAGATTGTCTTGACCATGTCTACATGCCTAAATGCACTGAGTTGCCGCCATGTGATTGGCTGATTAGAAATTAAGTGTTAACGAGCAGTTGGACAGGTGTACCTAATAAAGTGGCCGGTGAGTGTAAATGGTCCCTACAAAAAGTATGGGGAAAAATTATTTCATGTAAAGCCCCATCAAAAGACCAGGGAACATTCCCTTCGGCTGGAGAAAAAAAAAATTATTCAGTTTCCAGAGGAGAAAAGTGTTCTTCACTGTGGAAATCTGGGGAATAGCCTGCCTGAGGAGCTGGTCACAGCAGGAACAGATGCGAGTTTCAAGAAAGGCTTAGATAACTACCTGAAACTAAAGAATATTAATATATTAATACAATGTAGCCATAAAAAATTCTAGATCCACTCTGATGGCAACTCTGGCATAAGAAGTGAAATCTTCCCTAGAGCAGATTGGTTCTTGCCTTATGGGTTTCAAAGCATTCACCAGTAGGGAAGCTAGGCTTAAACTCCTTATCTCCCTCCCTTCACCCACATTTTCCCCACCCTTGGTTGAACTTGATGGACATATGTCTTTTTTTTAACCGTACTAAATATGTAACTATGTATGAACAGGGCTGCACCAGTTTTCTGGTGTACTTTGAGCCAAAAAGAATGTTTGAACAGGCACACTCTAAATTTTGGCACGATAAGTCCCTTAATAATGTGCCAAAAACACTTTTTAATGCACCAAAGATTTTGGGCGTTCCCGGGGCTGTCGCAAGACATCCTTACGATTAGACATATTTATGAATGTTTGATGCCAAAGCTAGGCGCATTACAATTAGAACAGCCAGACCAGGTTAAAAGTGTTTCTGTCTGAGCCTGAGTTGTCATAGTGGCACTACAATACGTCAAATGTATGACTTGCAGAAGAATGGGTTCATACATTCTGGTGCATTCTACACTGTTTTAAAGCTATTAAGAACTGGCCTGTCAGTGCAAGGATTCATACATGTTGCCCTTAGTTTCTCCTATATTAAATTAAACACATTTTAATGAGATATTGATCACTGTTTTGCTGTATTGGTTTTATAATTTTATACAATATACAGACAGTCCCCGACTTATGTCTGTCCCCTAGTTACGAATGGGGACTATCGGAATGCCGCAAGCCTGGCACTGACAGGGACACCTCAGCTGTACGCAAGTTCTCTGGGATTAACATACAGCTGAATCACGAGTACCTGACAGCGTCCGGGCGCTGCTGTGGCCCAGGCGCTGTCAGCAATCTGTGCAGCTGTATGTGACTACTGGGAGCGCATACAGCTTACTCTCAGGTCCCCGTTGGTGTCCGGGCAGTGCCATGGCCCGGGCACTGGCGGGGATCACTTCGGCTGTATGCGACTCCTCCCGGAGCACATACAGCGGAAGAATCTATTGCGGAGCAGAGAGCGAGGGCTCCCTGCTCCACAATAGAACTCCAGAAGGCCACAGACCTGTGACCTTCCGGAGTCTCCGGCACAGGCAGCGCAAAATGTCATCACGCTGCCTGCGCGACCTGATGACATCCCTGTGCCAGAAGACGGAGCCCGAGGTAAGCCTCGGAGCAGCAGGGGAGTGAGGTGGGTATTTTTTTTAATAAGACCTGTCTGTACCTGCCTATGAGGGGACCTATACCTGCCTATTATTGCCTCTACCTGCCTATAAGGGGACCTATACCTGCCTATAAGGGGACCTATACCTGCCTATTATTGCCTCTGTCTGCCTATAAGGGGACCTATACCTGCCTATATGTGCCTATAATTGCCTCTACCTGCCTATTATTGACTATACCTGCCTATAAGGGGACCTATACCTGCCTATTATTGCCTCTACCTGCCTATGAGGAGACCTATACCTGCCTATTGCCTATACCTGCCTATTCCTGCCTAATATTGACTATACCTGCCTATTATTGGCTCTACCTGCCTATGAGGGAACATATATCTGCCTATTATTGCCTATAAATGCCTCTACCTGCCTATGAGGGGGCCTATACCTGCCTATTATTGCCTATACCTGCCTATTATTGACTATACCTGCCTATGAGGGGACATATACCTGCCTATACCTGCTATGGGGAACATGTACCTGCCTATACCTGCTTTAGGGGACATATACCTGCCTATGAGGGGACATATACATGCCTATACCTGCTATGGGGGACCTATTCCTGCCTATAATTACACACCATACATACACACCATACATATACACCATACATGTACTCCTTACATGCACTAAATATATTGGTTCCGACTTACATACAAATTCAACTTAAGAACGAACCTACAGTCATATGTAACCCGGGGACTGCCTGTAATTTGATATTAATTTTATATTACTTCATTATATATATATATATATATATATATATATATATATATATATATATTTTTTTTTTTTTTATTTTATTTTTTTTTTTTTTTTTTATTTATAATTTATTTATTTATTTTATTTTATATTATTTAATTTTTATATAGTTTAATTATATCATAAATTATTTTTTATTACTTTAGTGGTATTAGTTCAGAAAGAATGTTTTTATTTTGCTTATTGACAATTCTAGTTCGTCTATGACAAATTTGCTTTCAGCTTCATCACTTTAGCATGGATTTGTAAGACAATTTTGTGCTCCATTCTACTGAGCAACATTCATAAATGTGTCTAATCTTGTGTTGCGACACACCCCCTAAAAATTACCACAGACAAAAGTGTCAAGAATGTCAGACTTTCACCCGTTTTTGGCTCACAACCTTTCATACATATGTCGGACAAGATCAACAATAGCTTTTTTGTCAGACTTGACACCAGAAAACTAGTGTAGCCTGGTTCATACATGTCCCTTATAATGTCTGATTTGACACCACAGAAAAATTACATAGTAATTGAAAATTTTATGCTTTTCTACACTTATCACGACATTTTCTTTTTTTTTCTTATTCAAGAAACATTTTTAATAAGGATTAATTTAACTTCAAACATTCAGAGCACCAACAGATCAACAATGCCAATTGGTTACATTCATAGGCATGAACAATGATAAGAGACGACATGGTACAGCTTTGTTGCAGTCTGACACAGAAAATGCAAAGCGGTAGTAATACAACAAGGAGTATGATGCTCTCATTTTAGAACCAGCGCTCTCATATAAAGTAGAGAATAGTCGATCCTCTCTCCGGTCCGGGCCCAGTGTCAAGATGTACGCCACCAAGACCGGCAGGGGGAGGAAGGACAAACCCCAACGACAATAGTAAATCGTTCTGTACGAGTGGTAAGACTTCAGGTGTCGTCCTACTACAGAATTCGCTGGCTGCACTTGAAATGTTAGGGCCACATGTATGAAAACTGTCTAGCTCTAAAATTAACTTTGCTGCCCATAGCAACCAATCAGAGCACCCCTCTCATTCTTCCAGGGCTCTATATGAAATGAAAGAGGCTCTCTGATTTGCTGCTGTGGGCTGAAAAGTTAATTTTAGACCTAGACAGTTTTCATACATGTGACCCTTAGTGTTTCCTTCCCACAGATTGACATCACATATGCCCATTTTAGCAGTGTGTCCCCAAAATTGAATTTTATAAAACTTTTAAATAAATTATGTATGCTCAACAATGGAGCCATTGAAAATTACAGCTCATCCCACTGAAAAAAAAAACCCCGATATAGACACGTTGAGAGAAAAATACTAAAAAGTTCTGACGTGCTGGATGAAGTGACACACAAAAATATTTTGGAAAAGCTTAAAGCCAAAATTAGGGTTAAAATTTTATTACATTACATATTTCAAATCTCTATATACCTCCGTCAACTCCATATACCCAACCTATCTTATGTATATTTTATATTAATAACATATTAATGGGATTTCATATATAATTACATCTATTATAATGTATAAAAATGTGTTACTGTGTTTTGTTCCCTTTGTCATCAAGATAATTTCTGTATCACATAGACAAACATATCTACATATCATATTACTGAAAACAAATATGTGTGCTTGTGACAGACCACTCATTTCATCTAAAATTCCACACTTATATCTGTGCACAATGGGAATACTGTATGATTCAGAACAGATTAGAGTGCTGTCAGACTGTACAGCTATCAAGTTGGCATAGTCTTTCGCTTAACATTCGTAAGCAATAAACTTGTTATGACTGAATAAAGTCTGTCACGGGATATGAGAGAAAATGTTTACTTCCAATTTGCAAATCAGATAATGTATGTCAGGAAACATTTGTAAAAATTTAAAATATTAAATGCATTAGATGCATAAACAGATCATGGAACATATATATCTGTGTACGGAGATGTGTAGGGGCTTGCTTTTTGCGAGATGATTTGACGTTTTTATTGGTATCATTTTTGGGTTGACAAGGCTTTTTGATCGCTTTTAAATCCATTTTTGAAAGGCAGGGTGAAGAAAATATTGCAATCCTAGTAGTGTTTTTTATTTTTATTTTTAACAGCGCTCACTGTGCAGCAGTGACAAGTTAGTTTTATTCTGTGGGTTGACACGATTACGGCGATACCCAATTTATATCTTTTTTTATGTTGAAGTGCTATACAAAAAGAAGTGTTTTTATTGTGTAAAACAAAATTTATGCAGCACTGTCTTCTGATGGCCATAATTTTTTTTTATTTTTCCATGTACAGAGACGTTTAAGGACATTTTTTGCGGGATGACATACAGCTGACATACCGCAGCGATCGTGTGAACTCTGCATTAGAGTTCGCATGATCTCCAGGATGTATGCATACGTCCAGGTGCGTGAACCCCTAAATGACCTGGACATATGCAGTCCAGAGTCTTGAAGGGGTTAAGTTAGTAAGAAATGTTGGTCTATACATTACTTGTTTATTTGTGGAAAATATCAAAATATCGTGAAAATTTTTGAAAATTTGCCATTTTAAAAGTTAAAAATTTTCTGCGTGTAAGACAGATAGTTATTCCACACAAAATAGTTTATAACTAGCATCTGCCATATGTCTACTGTAGCTTGGCATCATTTTTTAAATGTTTTATTTTTTTACAACATTAGGGGCTTAGAAATTTAGTAGTAATTTTTCACAATTTCCAGAAAATGTACAACATATATCTTTTTTTAGGGACAATTCCAGTTCTGATGTGGTTTTGAGGGGCCTGTATGTTTCCTGCCCCCATAAATGACTCCATTTAAGAAACTACACCCGTTAAAGTATTCAAAACAGCATTTAGAAAGTTTAATTAACTCATTAGGAACACGGTAGATGTGACCAGAGAATTAAACTCGACATTGATTCCCCCATTTCTGCCATTTTTAGAGACATAATATACAGAAAAAGGGGAAAAAATTTTTTTTTAACTCAGAAGAAAAACAGAAACATGGCCATACTCACTGCTAGTAAAGCTGAAGTGAGACTAGACACAGCATAGAGGCAACATAGGCCCCCATGCTACTAAAGAAAAATACCCAGGTGCAGCTGATTGGTGGTAATCCATATATCTCTCCACTAGGTGGACAGAAAGCTGCACCTAAAATTGACATCTATTCACATAGCATGCAAAAAAAGCCAAAAAGCCACAGTACCATACGTTGGGAGACTAAACAGATGCACAAATACCCGTAAGACAGACGCTCCCACACCTTCCATGCATGAGGGGGGCGGCTGCTGGTATTCTACTGGCATCCAATCCCCAGTACTGTTGGGCAAAAAAACTATTTTCACATACTGGAAAAATATCAATTATGAGGTATTGGTTAACATAATGGCCACTATATTGTAAGCCTGCAAGCTTTCTTTAATAGCATGGGGGCCTATGTTGCCTCTATGCTGTGTCTAGTTTCTGTTTTTCTTCCCATTTTTAGAGACATCCCATATGTGGCACTAGTGTGTCATTTGGCTCAACCACAAGCCTCAGAATAGGAAGTGCACCTACTTTACTTTGCGGTCTCATGTTTATTACAATTTTCTTTAGGCACCATTTCAGATTTTGCAGAAATCCAAAGGTGCTAAAAAAATGGATAAACATTAGTGTTGAGCGATTATTATCGACAAAGTTGAAATCGGCACAGTTTTTATGTTGGTCGAAATTTTTAGATCATGCGATAATTTAGGTTAAAATCTGTGCATCATCTATTAAGATCGCACCATTTTCGGCGCTTCCTGTCATTTTGGCGGCCAGCAAATCAGCTTACAGAATAGAGCAGGGTGAGATGTGTGTGCGACGTCATGACTGGGATGTGTATGGTTGCGATTGGCTGGAAAAATCACATGACCTTGTTTTACATAGAACAGCGTTTCCTGTTCAGCCTCAGTGTCTCTCAGCGTCTCAGAGCAGAAGGACGTGCGCTCTGCTTGTGTCCAAACAGCTCAGCGAAATTAATCTATTTCTTCACGGGAGAAAGCTTACTGTTAGCGGGGAACCTTACAATTTGTTAGATTAGAGTTTGGGACATTGATTATTTAAAGGTAGAAATTTTAAAGGAGCATCTACCGCTGTAAATTTCACGGGGGGGGCGGGGGGGGGGCCCCCGGGGCGGGCGAACACAGACAACTCTATAAAGAATACTGGTTAAAGTTCCCCAAGACTTAGTGTAGACATTTATGAAATCCCTTTATTTTTAAAACATTTTTTCTATTGAAATTTTCCCTGGGAAAGGGGCAGCCTGAACTTATATTAGGTTTTACACATTTTTTTTCTATAATTTCAGGTCTCTTTGTTAGGGGGAAAAAAACTCCATTTTAAATTATCATATAATTTCAGATAGGTGTTCATTTTCAATTTTCCCCATTCCATTTTGTTCATATATCCATTTTCATTTAAATTAGAATCCAGAAATTTTTGTAGTCCCACGGGTTTGATGGGTTTCCCAAAAAAATCCTTTGGTTTTTCCCCCGAATACATTACGGGTTCCCGTTTTTTTTTGCACTTTTCCCCAAGTCCAGATTTGTTCATTGAGGCACCTTGCCCCTTAAAATTTTGTAAATGCAGAAATTTTTTGTAGTCACCAGGTAAAATTGAAAGGGGGCCAAAAATACCTTTCATTATCTGAATACATTACAGATACGTTTTTTTTTGCATTTTTCCCCAGTCCAGTTTTGGGTTGATGAGCCCCCTTCATTTAAAATTTTGGAATCCAGCAATTGGGTGAAATTTCCCACGGGTTGAATTAAATGGGTTCCCAAAAAAATTCCCTTTTTAATTTTTCCGAATACATTACGGGATACGTTTTTTTTTTTGCACTTTTCCCCAGTCCAGATTTTTTTGATAGAGCCACCTTTGCGGGAAAATTTTGGGAATTTCCAGAAATTGTGTAGTTACCACAGGTAAATTTGATAGGTCCCCCAAAAAATACCTTTTTTTATCCAAATACATTACAGATACGTTTTTTTTTGATTTTGGGGGCGCATAACTTTTTTTCATTGAGGCCCCTTGCATTTAAAAAGGGTGAATGCAGCAATTTTGAAATTCACCCCAGGTAAATTGAAAGGGGGCCAAAAATTTTTTTTTTTTTTTATTATCCAAAACCCATTACAGATACGTGTTTTTTAAACTTTGGTGCACTACAGTTTTTGTTTTGGGGGGACCTTGCATTTTAAATTTTGAATACTGAAATTTTTTTGTAGTCACCACGGGTAAATTTTAAAAGGTGCCAAAAATCCCTTTTGTATTACCCGAAAAAATTTCAGTTACTTTTTTTTTTTAAATTTGGCGCCACTAACTTTGTTCTTTGAGACACCTTTGAAACTTAAATGTAAATACTGGAAATTTTTTGGGTAGTCCCCCAGGTGAATTGAAAGGTGCCAAAAATCCCTTTTATTATCCGAATAAAATTACAGATACGTGTTTTTTTGCACTTTTGCCCAGCCCAAATTTTTGTTGATAGGCCCCCCTTGCTTTTTAAATTTTAATCCGAAATTGTGTAGTTACCACGGTGAAATGATGGGGTCCAAAAAAAACCCCCTTTTATTATCCGAATACATTACAGATACGTTTTTTTGCACTTTTGCCCAGTCCGATTTTTTGATAAGCCCCCTTTGGCAGAAAAAATTTGAACCCAAAGGCAATTGGGTAGTTCCACAGGTGAATTGATAGGTTTCCCAAAAAAATCCCTTTTTTTAAACCGGAATACATTACGATACGGTTTTTTTGCTTTGGCGGCCACTACAGCTTTTTTTCATTGAGGCCCCTTTGGCACTTAAATGTAAAGGCAGCAATTTTTATCACCACGGGTAAATTTTGAAAAGGTGCCAAAAAAAAATTTTTATTATCCAAATTTACATTACAGATCCCGTGTTTTTTGACTTTGGTGCACTAAAAGTTTTGGGTTCATTGGGGCACCTTGCATTTAAAAAGTGAATACTGAAAATTTTTTTAGTCCCCAAACATTTGAATTGAAAGGTCCCAAAAATCCCTTGTATTACCGAATAAATTTCAGATTTTTTTTTTTTTGACTTTGGCGCACTAAAAGCTTTGGTTTTTTTTGAGCACCTTGCACTTAAAATGTAATACGGGAAATTTTGTAGTCACCACAGGTAAATTTTGAAAGGTCCAAAAATCCTTTTTTTTCCCGGGAATACTTTTACGGGTACGTTTTTTTTTGGCACTTTTCCCCTTTCCAATTTTGATAGAGCCACCTTGCATTTAAATTTTGGGAATCCAGAAATTTGGGTGTAGTTACCACAGGTAAATTTTGAAAGGTCCCAAAAAAATCCCTTTTTATTATCCGAATACATTACAGAACGTGGTTTTTTGATTTTTGGCTCACTACGGGCTTTGTTCTTTTGGGCACCTTGCATTTAAAAGGGTGAATACGAAAATTTTAGGGGCACCACAGGTGAATTGAAAGGTCCCAAAAAAAATCCTTGTATTATCCGAATACATTTCAGTACTTTTTTTTTTCATTTTGGGCGCAGGCCAGTTTTGGTTGATAAAAACTACTTTCCCTTTTTATATTTGAACCCAAAATTTTTTGTTTTGATTTGAGGCATTTGAGAATAGCTGTGATTTGCCGTCTTTTAAAAAAGAGACTTTCCAAAACTCTTCCATCCCTTTCTCAAATTTTTAAAATTTTGAACAGGGGGGGAAATTCAGGTGGTAACGGAAAAGGGAAAAAAAAAAAAAGGGGAGGTGGGGACATGGGGAGGGGTTTACGAGAGAAAGGTGCTCCTTCCAGTGCTGGCGACAACGCATGCCAGCGGATCGTCAGTTGCGGACCGTCAGGCCTGTCATCGTTTGGGGTCGGGGCCCTGTAAAACCCCGTAACGAACACTTTTCCCCAAATCTGCCCTTAAAGGGGGTTAAGAAACCTGCATCCAGCAGCCCTTACCTCCTCGTCCTCCCCATTTCCCGGGCCCAAACAAAGTGGGTCATCAGCTCCCCACATCCGTCAACATGAAAGCACCCAAAATGTAAAACTGTGTACCCCCCATGTGGATAATCCTTTTTCGGGAAGCCCTCTTTGATGAAAAAAATGGGGTTTGGGGCGGGAAGGGGCTGTTAAAAGATAAAGAGGCCAAAGAGGAATTTTCTCTGCTCTGACCCCCCGTTACTGATGCCATCAAAGGAGGAAAAGGAAAGGGCCGGTCAAATCGGCAAAAACCCGGGGGCGGTCGGCAACCCCTTTTCCCATTCCCTTTTGGGCTTTTACCCCCGCACCCCTATGCAGAATTTTCGGGGCCCCGAAAGTCCCCTGTTTTAAAAGATGGATGTTGATGACTTTGCGGATCCAAGGGGTTTTTTTTTCAGCAGAATTTGCTTGCAGCATTTTAATCACTGGACGAGGAGGAAGACGGGGGGTTTAGGGGCCCAGTAGGGGTTTCCGCCTAAAAAAGGGAGAGGGGGGTCGCAGAAGTCCGTGTTTGATTCCCCACCCAAACGGTCGGGCCCCCAAAACCCCCCCGCTCCCTCGCTTATCCCCGTAAAAAAGGTTTCCAGGACCCCAAGCCGGGGCCTTTTTTCCAAACCCCCCTCGTTTAAAAACCAGCGTTTGCATAGCCGCCTTTCCCGGGAAAAACCATAAGTAGAGGCAAAAAACCTTAGGTGGTTAACCCCCACCAACATGTCTATTTAAACCTTTCCCAGGAATGCATGAGTTAAAAGGGAAAGGCAACATTTGGGCCCAAAAAAAGGGCCAGCCCGGGACCCCGGGCCCCCAAACCCAACTGTCACAACCTTTTTTTTCCCGGGGCCCCCTCCTCCTCCCCCGGGGCCCCCCAAGCGTTCCTCAGTCCCCATTTTCCCCCTCAGGACATGGACCCAGGGACCCCAGCCCCCCGCTTCAGCCCCAAACCCCCGGCCCGGGAGTCCCCAACCGCACCACCAGAGCCCCCCATCCACCCCTTTTTCCTTCCCCCCAGTTTGCGACCTGCACGCCATACAGGGGGCCGGTTCTACCCGCCAGCCTTCTGTCTTTCGGGTTTTTGGGGGGCAAAAAGAAAAAAACCCCTTTTAACCCAAACCACCCCCAAAGCCAAAAGCCTGAATGTCGGCATTGCCAGGTTTTTGGGCCCTTTGGGAAAATTGTTGCCTTTCCATCGGGTGGACACAGATGGGTTCCGCCACTCATGGCCCCCTTGGGCCCCGCCTCAATTTCCAGAAAGCCGGGGAAAAGGGATTTCTTTGCCAAAAAACCGTCCCTTGCCCGGCCACCACGTTTCCCTCTAAAAAATTTTAAGCTCGTTGTCTTTCATCGTGGCCGGGAAAAAATCCAAACTGACCCCCCCAACAATGGGAAATTTAAACAAAGGAAACTCCTTTTTGACATCACTGGGTGGGGCTGGGGGGGATGTCTCTGGGGGGGACGGGGGGCTCTCAGGCTCGGGGCCCCCGCTCTTCAAAAACCCAGGGGATGGTTTAGGGTCCCCTTTCCCCCCAAGGTCCCCCTGGGGCATCATGTGGCCCCGAGAAAAACCCGGCCCCTGTTTAAATTAATCTGTCTTGGAGACCGTTCACACACCCGGTCATTTTGCTTTTGGACGGCTCCCCCCGCAACCCAGACAGAGCGTGGCTGGGGGTTTTCCAAGGAAAACCTTTTTGCCAGGCAAGGTGGTGTGCGAAAATGGGTGAAATCTGCTGGCCCCCCTTAAGATCGGTAGGCTGGAGACCAACCCCCTTTCCTGGCACGTTCCCGAACCTTGGGCGTCCAAAAAATTTTTAAAGAGCTACCCGGGGCTGGAAATGCCTATTGAGGAAGGCTCGAAATCTAAGTTCGCACTTCCGGCCCCTTCGCCAACCCCCCTTTTCCCGCCTGGGTGCGTTGCCCGGGGTCCCGCTCGGGCCCCCCACAACCGTCTCATTGTTGACGTGGCAAACCCTGGAATTCCTCCCCCCCACATCCCCCACGATTGTGGGGAGCGCGCAATGCCATTACGCAGTACGAATTTAACATTTGGGCCCGACAAGCAGGGGGTGCGGACCTCGGGTGTTTGGCCCCGAGAGTGGGGGGCAGGGGAAAAAGGGTCTTTCACCAAACCTTGCCAGTTTTTTAAGAAGCCACCAAAAAAATGGTCAGTGCGGGGCCCAAAGGGGGCCCTTTTCAGCATGAGCTTGTGGTGATCTTAGTTTTGGGAAAAGATCGTTTGGGCACCCCTGAAAAACAGGGCCCCCCCAGCGACGGAAAGGGGGAAAACGGACACAGAGCGGGGCACGGAGCCTTTTCCCCTCGTCAAAACCACAAGGCCCGGGAAAATTTCCCCAATTTTTTATCGGTCCTCATTAGGAAGTTTGGTTTTGGGGGTTTCCCGAGCTAAAATGCAAGGGGGGCACATCAGCTCTCCCGGGTGCACATCTCAGGAAAATCAGGGCTTTGTTGAAAACTGTCCGGGGGCGGCGGAGGAGGAGGAGGTGGTATTCCTTGACACCGGGCGTTAACCCACGTCCCCTGCCTTTGGAAAAAGGTTGGCGCGAAATTTTAAAGGGGGAGGAGGAAAATTAGGGGAAAATCAGTTTTCTAGTGCCCCCCGGCCCCGAGGGGGTTGGAATAAAAGGCTCCATTTTCTCACATGGGGGTGCTTGGATGCACCATTTCCTTTCCCCAAAATTTATCCCCGCATTAAGGGGCCCTCAAAATGAAAAAACAGTTACTGGGTTTGGGCCCCCCCGTCCTGGGTTTCCCCCGGGAAAAACAAAACTCACACTTTCCTTCCCCCCACCCAAATAGGGGGTTTAAAAAGGGGAAGGGGGAAAAGGGACCTTGCTGATTGATCAACTGGGGAATCTGTTGCGTCTGCTTCACGTTCCCCAAATGTCACGGTGGAACAACCCTCAGCGACATGACCAGTAGGTTTCTAAGTAGCCGGTTTTCGGCAGCAGCAGGCAAGGTGGCAGAACCCAATGGGTTTAACCTCTGGCAATTTTATTTTACCACCCCCACCAAAAGCATTACAATGCAGGGCACACATCCCCAAAATAAAAGAGATCAGCTTAAGATCATGGTGCACAACTATCTGCGCTCAACACCGAAAGTTTTTTTTTTGTGTTCCGGACCCCCCAAAAACTTCTGGGTATCCAAAAAAGGACGAACGGCCCCCAAACTCGTCGCCACGCCCTAGAGGTGTTTTCCTGCCCCGCACCAGCTTCCCTAACGAGCGGACCTTCCGCACAGCTGGAGGAGTCATTTAAAACTCATTTGACTTTCATCAAGATGAATCAGGCGTGGATCTCTGATGATTTGTGGCCCCCAAATTTCCGAGGTCCCACGATTAGTTTCCGGTCTACTTCACATTCCTCTTCAAACAGAAATTTGGTTTTCTTGAAAACTTTTTTTTAAAAAAAGGGTAATTTTTTTACTGCAAATTTTTTTTCTCTTTTCCCAAAAATTTTTATTTTGCTGGTTTTTTTTTCCCGGAGACTGTAAAAAAAAGCAAGGCTTCATGACAACACCGTAAATTTCCCTTTACTCACTTTTAAAACTTAAGAATTTTCGCCCTTGTCAATGGTTTTTTAGGTCATGTTGCTGTGAGATTTCAGCCCATAATTATAGTCCTTTTTGGGAAAAGAAATTTTGGCTTTTAAGTGGCCCTTTCTCCCTCACAATTTTTTAAAAGGGGCTGGAAGTCATATTTTTAATTTTTTTTGGGGTCCCTGTGCTGTGAGATACAGGGAATAATCATGGTCCTTTTTGGAAAGAAAAAAATGTGGCCCTTTTAAATGGCATTTTTCCCCCCTCCAAATTTTTAAAAGTGGCTGGGGAATTTATATTTTAATTTTTTTGGGGTCATGTTGCTGTGAGAACAGCAATAATCATGGTCCCCTTTGGAACAGAAATGTGGCTTCTAAATTTGGGATTTTTTCCCTCCCAATTTTTAACTGGCGAGAAGGGCCTTTTTTTTTTAATTTTTTGGGGGCATGCTGCTTTGAAAACACAATAAATTTCAGGTCCCTTTTTTACAAAAAAAGTTGTTTCTAACAACATTTGTTTTTTTACAATTGTCCAAAAGGGGCTCAAGGGTCCCTTTCTTTTTTTTTTTTTGGGGCCCTTTTGCTTTGGGGAAAAGCAGCTATTCTACAGGTCCTATTACAAAAAAAAATTGTTTCTAACAGGAAATTTTTTCTTCACAAATTTTTCCCCAAAATGGCTCAAGGGGGCATGCCCTTTTAAATTTTTTTGGGGGCATTTTGTTTTTTAAATGCAAATTTACTACCGGTCCTATTTTAAAAAATGTTTTTTCTAAAAAGACAATTTTTTTCTTCACAATTGTCAAAAATTGGGTCATGGGTCATGTTTTGAATTTTTTGGGGGCATTTTTTCTGTGACAAAGCAGCTATACCCAAAAGGGCCTATTATAAAAAATGTTTTTTTCTAACCCGACAAAATTTTTTCTTCACAATTGTCAAGGGGTAGCTCCCAAAGGGTTTATGGGGCTGTCAGAAACAGGAATAGGTTGGACCTGTTTAAAGGACAAAATATTGCAAAAAACTTTTTTTTGCAAAAATCTTTAAAAATAGCTAGCAATCCCTTTTAAATTTGGACAACCCATTTAATATAATTAAAAAAAAAAGAAACCCAAAAACATGGTGGGGGTTTCCCTCCATTTTTAAAAAAGTGTTTTTTTAGAATTAAACTACTAAAAAACTTTGCATTTACAAAATAGCTGGTTTAAAAAAAATTTTTCTGAATTGTACAAAAGGGGGGTCAGGAAAAAATTGACCAGATTTTAGGTTATTCAAGGACATGGAGTATGGAGCACGGACAGAGAACAAAGTACAGAGACAATTTCCTCCCCGCCGTTGCGTAAAATGAGAAAAAAGAATGCCAAGAAAAAGGGCACCGGGTGGAACAGGGAAACGTTTTAACCCCCAGTAAATTTCCAAGTGAACTCAATTTTTTTCCCCACTCATTTCGGAGGGGCAAGCGCTACCCAGGACAGGGACAGTATATGTCCCGTGAAAAATAAAATGGTGGTGAAAAAGAAAATCCTTTTTCCGGGACTTTTTAAACTGGGGTCATTTCAGGTTTGGGGCTCATGCTGTGGCCCCGGAAAAAAAGGTATAGTCCCAAAGTCCCCGTGAAACTAAATTGGTGGTTTAAAGACTTTCCTTTTTTTCCCGGGAAATTTTTTTAAAATCGGGGGTCATCAAAGGGTTTTGGGGGTCATGCTGCCCTTTTGGCAGGGGTATTCAATGTCCCGTTCCCAAATACAATGATGGTTCAAATTTATACTCCTTCTGGCACTTTTTAAAATTGGGGGGTCCCTGCAGGTTTAAGGCTCATGCTGTGGTGCAAGACCGGGGTATTGGGAAAAGGGTTTTTGTGATTTTTTTTCTGTGGCCCTTTTTTAACCTAAGTGTGTTGCCTAAAAATGGGACCCCATATCCATTTGACTGTTGTGGATGTTAATTCCAGCTTCTCCATCCCTGTTTGGGTGTAAGAATGAAGGTGTTGTTGCTCTCCCATAGACTTTAATGGTCATCGATCAAAATCTACTATCGACTATCTTGTCGATGATGGTCGACTATCGACCATCGACCGATGACGATGGCCAACGTAATCGCTCAACACTACTCAGCGGCTCTCACCTGTCCTCAACTAGCCTCTGTCCCATCTGGTTCCCTCAGATAGAGATCTACTATGTGGTCTGGGCTCAGCGCCACTATACAGCGAGGGTTTGAGGGCAGTCAGCAGCTACTTGGCAGTGAAGAAATGGGGCTGATATCTCCTGATTCTTGCAGTAGGCGGGAAAGTATGGATGGGAAGAGTGGCATGGGAGGTCATGTTGTGAGGGGTCAGCCCCTGCATACCAAGACCGTTGAGGAGGACAGCAGTGAAGATCCAACAATAATCGATGATGATGTAGCTGACAGCACTTGGGAGTCGGGTGAAGCAAGGGCTTCATCATCGTTAGGAGAAGAAGACGTCAGCTTGCACGTTAGGCAGCGGCGCAGCCAGCAAGTGGGTAGTGTGGCCGTGAGTCAACAGGGTAGCAGCAGTGAGAGGTCGGGAGTCAAACGGCCACGGAGTAGAAAACCCGCTTCTCAGGTCCAAGAAAGTAGCGGCACAGGGGCTCAGCGAGGCAGTGGCGGTAGTAGTCACTCAGTGCGGAGTGTTGGCGGTAAAATCAGCTACTCGGCAGTGTTGCAGTTTTTTACTAAGACACCGGAGGAGCCGAACACGGGGATATGGAGAATCTGTGGGCAGAAAGTGAAGCGTGGCCAGGGAGCTAACATTGGCACCACGGCACTGCGTCAACACATGCAGTGTCACCATCCGGTGGCCCAGGATAAACGTGGCTCAGATGTAGTGGTCTATTCTGCCACCGCAGCAACAGCTGCGCCCAGTGGCACGTATGCCATTGCAGCCAGTCAAGGCTCCACCACCTCTGCAGAAGGGAGCTGTTTCTCTTTGCCATCATTTTCCGATCCAGATGCTCCTGCTCCTCGCTACTCATGGCACCAGCAGTCGTTCATCCAGGTAATTGCAAAGAGACAGCAGTATGCATCCAACCATCCTAAGGTGCAGAAGCTGACTGTGCTTCAGTCCAAATTGTTGGTACTGCAGTCCCTCTCATTCCAAATGGTGGACTCTGCACCGTTCAGAGAACTAATGGCCTGTGCCGAGCCGAGGTGGAGAGTTCCAAGCCATAATTTCTTTTCCAAAAAGGCAGTAACAGCCCTTCACAAATATGTAGAACAGAAGTTGGGCCAGTCCTTGAACTTATCGGTTTGTTCCAAGGTGCACGGCAGAGCGGACGTGTGGAGCTGTAACTAAGGTCATGGCTAGTACATGTCCTTTACGACCCACTGGGTGAATGTGCTTCCTGCCCAGTCACACCAAAAACTTGGACAGGAGACGCCGCTTTCCCCTCCATGTTGTCAAACTGCTGCTCCTGCGTCAATGTCCACCTCCTCCTCCACCACCACCACCATCTCAGCCTCCGCAAGTACTGTTCCATCATACCACATGTGTAGGGCACAGTGGTGTCACGCAGTTCTACACCTGGCTTGCCTCGTCGAACGATGTCACACAGGGGAGGAACTGCTCTGCGTCATGCAGCAAGAAATCGATGTGTGGCTTTCTCTGCGCCAACTGAAAATCGGAACCATGGTGACGGACAATGGGATTAACATGGTGTCCGCACTGCACCGAGGAGGGATGGTCCATGCGCCCTGCATGGCGCATGTGTTCAATCTGGTTGTGAAAAGGTTCCTGAAGTCTTCCACCAATCTTCAGAAGATTCTGAAAATGGGCAGGAAACTGTGCATGCACTTCATCCATTCCTACAAAGCCAGGCACACCCTCCTCATGTTGCAGCGGCAGAACAGCCTCCCCTAACACATGCTGATATGCGATTTTTCCACCCGTTGGAATTCCAGCCTGCACCTGTTGGACTGACTGTATGAGCAGAGTAAGGCCATTAACGATTTTTTGATGATCCAGGCATAAAGGAGTACTCCCCTGTGTAACTTTGATGTCAGCCAGTGGCAGCTCAGCATGACACCTGCCGTTTGCTGAGGCCATTCAAGGAGGCCACGTTTTTTGTCAGTCGCCAGGACTGTGGGATGAATAACCTTGTTCCACTGCTTCATGTCCTGGAACAGATGCTGAAAAATCTGTCTGGACAGGGGACTGGAGATGTGGCGACTACATCTCACGGCCACATGAGTCTGGTGGGAACTGAACTGGAGGAGGAGGAGGACATTGGAGCACAAGAATTGTCTGGTGAAACGAGTGGTTTTTCTACCCAGGTGACAGGAGAGGAGGAGCAGGAGAAGCTGGAGGAGGTAGATGGAGATGAGGAAGATGAGGCAGATGACCCCCAAGCACTGTGGCAGTATACAGTGGAGATGAGGCAGGGAGTCCCTCAGAGTCACTTGCGTACATGGCCTGCAGCATGCTTATTTGCCTGGCTAGTGACAGCTGAATAGTCACCATCCGGCACAGGGATGACTTCTGGCTCTCCACACTCTAGGACCCTCGCTACTGGTCCAAAATGGGAGCCTTTTTTCCAGCTGCTGAGAGGGAGGACAAACTCAAATACTATAGAGAAATCCTCTGTAGTCAGATGGCCGCTGCCTATGTGCAGCATGGTCCATCCTCTGACAGGTCTGACCAGGGGGTTCCTCAGCGCTCACGTACCAATGCCACGGCTGCTGTGGGAAGGTGGGGGGGTAGGAACAGTACCAGCTCCATCAGCAGCAACCTAAGTCGCTGATGAGCAGCTTCCTTCACCCGCCTAGTGAGGAGGGAACTCACCAGCAGCAGCAGGACCTGGAGCAGACCCTGAACCAACAGGTGGTGGCCTACTTGGACAGCACTCTGCCACCCCAGTTAGACGATCCTCTGGACTACTGGGCAGCCAAACTGGATGTGTGGCCGCAACTTGCTGAGTTTGCAGTGGAGAAGCTGTCCTGCCTGGCCAGTAGTGTGGCATCAGAGTTTGTGTTCAGTGCGGCGGGGGCCATCGTTACCCCAAGGAGAACCCGCTTGTCCACCGGAAATGTGGAACGACTGAACTTTGTCATGATGGATCAGACGTGGATCGGCCAGGATTTCCACACACCAATCCTTTAGGCATCAGATTACATTAGCCATGACGCCTCACCAAAACTTTGAGAAATGAGTCTGGATTCAAACAACCTGCCTCAGCCACTATTCTGATGCTGCCACCCGCCTAATGCCACACATCTGCTGCCAGTTTCTCATCTGCCTACCATCATCTTTAGTAGAGCCTACTCCTGTTGGTGCCACCTCCAGAATTTGTCATTGTGCCATTCTCTGACCTCATGCTGCTGCTGTTGCCGTCACCTCCACACTCTGTCATTGTGCCACTCTCTGACTTCATGCTGCTGCTGCTGCTACTGCTGCTGCCGTGTCCTCCACACTGCTGCTGCTGCTGCTGCTGCTGCCGTCACCTCCACACCCTGTCATTGTGCCACTCTATGACCTCATGCTGCTGCTGCCGTGACCTCCACACCCTGTCATTGTGCCACTGTCTGACCTCAGGCTGCTGCTGTGGCTGCTCCCATGACCTCCACACTATGTCCTTGTGCCACTGTCTGACCTCATGCTGCTGCTGTGGCTGGTGCCGTGACCTCCACACTATGTCCTTGTGCCACTGTCTGACCTCATGCTGCTACTGTGGCTGCTGCCGTGATCTCCACAATCTGTCACTGTGCCACTGTCTGACCTCATGCTGCTGCTGTGGCTGCTGCCTTGATCTCCACAATCTGTCATTGTGCCACTGTCCCCCAAGCATCCCCAAGCAGCATGGCAGTATACAGTGGAGATGGAGGCAGGGAGTGCCTAAGAATCACTTGTGCACATGGCCCGCAGCATGCTGATTTGCCTGGCTAGTGACAGCAGAATAGTGACCATCCGGCAGAGGGATAACTTCTGACTCTCCACCCTCTTGGACCCTCACTACCGTTCCAAAATGGGAGCCTTTTTTCCAGCTGCTGAGGGGGAGGAGAAATTCGCGTACTATAGAGAAATCCTCCGTAGTCAGTTCGCTAACGTTGTGAAACCATTTTTGGCCAAGGCAATTTTACCTCCGTCAGACTCCTCATTAATACCTAAAAAAGTTCCAACACAGTTTATTATGAAGTATAAACATGGTAGTTTGAATCCAGTTTCTGTGTGACACCAATTTGTTCAAATGCAGCGTATGGAACTTGAATTGAAGGAGACCGTAACTACAGGGAATGTTTTAGGTGCTTATTTTGCATTCTGTGCTATTAGTGATGGAATTTAGTACAAAAGTAGAATGGGAAGCAAAAGCAAATGCTGCAAAACTGGCTTTGGATGAGCTTCTTCAGTATGAAGAATGTGAATCGTATGTCCAACTTACAGAAAGTAAAAACCGCCTCTGGGACTATGAAATAAATAATAATGAATTTTAGAGCCTATAGAGAAAGCATTTCCTTCGTCCCTTCACCACGATCCTTGCTGGCTGTCCTGACCTTACGCTTGTCCCGTCTCCAAGTTTGCCTTACGATTTTGTACCTCGCTGCACCTCGGCTGCCACTGCAAGCAAGTCACAATAGGGGTAGCGACATGGTAGACTCCCGCCACAGCAAGTCCATCCCACTTTGCAGCGGGCTCTGGTGAAAAGCTGGACCTACTTAGATTCTGCTCCCTGGCATGGCTATTGCCATCATCCCCTTACTGTGCTGAGACCTGTGGCGGCTCCAGTAACCTACTACCGTGTTCTTTGACGCTATCGTAGGATCTTAGCCCTCAGCTTGTTTTTTTTCCAGCTGGTGCGCGACATTACTTTATCAGGCTGCATTACCGCTTCAGTTTTTTGGTCAGTTTTGTCCCTGTTGGTGCCCAGGGAATTTTAGAGTGAAGTGATTCTAAAAGCGGCGGCAGTCATGTGCGTTTCATACTTAAACACAGCATTGTATGAAGACCAAACCAAGCTCTCTCTGCATATTTAAGCATGGCACAATGTTCTACAGCAGCCTACAGGCTCTCTGCAGCCAGGACATAGCTGTTTTATAATGCGGTTCATCCAAAAATTAATTCGGGACAAAAAGAATTTTGTCGGGGAATTAGGCGAAGTCAGCGAATCGAATTTTTGAATAATTCGCCCATCTCTAATAGTAGTAAACCTATAAATACAAGGGCCAATCAAAGAGAATGGATACCATGAATACAAAGAATACCAAAAGAAATTGTATCCAATATAATAGTATAGAAATGTAAAAACAATACTTTAGTAGATCTTATTATAAACAATAAAAAATATATAACAGTAACAGACAAAATCACACCCAAATAAAAAATGTATAACCAACTAATCCCACTGAAACATAATACTATACATCATACAGGTGATAACAGTATCAAAAAATCACGTAAATAAATACAAAAACATCAGTTCAATACATAACCAAGGGTCAGCGGATTAGAGTGAACCGAACCGCTAATCCGCTGACCCTTGGTGATGTATTGAACTGATGTTTTTGTATTTATTTACGTGATTTTTTGATACTGTTATCACCTGTATGATGTATAGTATTATGTTTCAGTGGGATAAGTTGTTTATACATTTTTTATTTGGGTGTGATTTTGTCTGTTACTGTTATATATTTTTTATTGTTTATAATAAGATGTACTAAAGTATTGTTTTTACATTTCTATACTATTATATTGGATACAATTTCTTTTGGTAATCATCTCTAATAGTAGTATTTTCAATGATTACAAACACATCACAGCAGGCTATAAATAAAAAAAAAAGTGAATAGAAACTTAGGGAGAAATCTTGCTTGACACACCTAAAGTTCCAGTGAGACCTGTCATGTGCCGGCTATTACCATATGTAGAATAAAGGCTGACCAACAGACCTACATTTTGATTAATCAAAATTAACGTACACTATATAAGTATAGAAAAGTATTTCACAAGATTTTAATTAGAAAAAAATGAAAAACAAAAATCAGAACAAAATTGTATTAACATAATTAATTTTTCATTAGAAATTTAACTCAATGAACTACTTTAATCACTATGGCGAAGAAGCTTATAAACGTCAATGATACTTGTAAAGTTTTATCTTTCTACTACGTTACACTGCTCTCCCTGTGTCAATCTTAATCTTGGTGTTAGAATGTTGCAACAGATAAGTAGCTATTAATGTCAGTCATAGTTAAGAGCTGTTACATTTGTATTCTGTTACTTCCCCTTTTGTGTAAAGATACTCGTGCAATCCATGAGTTGATTTTCTAATGAAAAATTATGTGAAAAACAAAATTTCGTTTTTTTTCTGTTTTTTATATTTTTTTTTTCTAATTAGAATCATACAAAATAAGTTTTTTAAATACTTTTATATTGTATTTAATTTTATTTCTAGCCTGCTATGCAGTGTTTGTGATCATAGATAATATTATGACAACTCCAGAAATACCCGATTGAGAACAGGATTTATGGCACATGAGTTATTGGTTTAATTAATTTATATTATTTAATATTAAATTTATATGATATAATTTTATATTAATTGCATATTATATATTTTTTTGGGATAGTAAATAATTTTATATTATTTTTATATACTTATATTAATTTTAGAATATTTAATTTTATATAGTTTTGTGATTAAATAAGTTAGTTTCTATCACTTTAGTTGTGTTACTTAGGAAATAATTATTATTTTTTGCCCATTGAAAATGATGCTAGCTCCCTCTCAGGAATTCTGAGTCTTTTCTGGTGCATTTACAATGTGCCACATTTATGAATGACAGTACGATACTTTCATACATACTGTTGCATTCTACACTCATCTTAAAGCAATTAAGAACTGATGAATCGGCACCAATTTTCATATGTTGTCCAAAAAGGCTTTTTTCCATATACTGCCAACTGGATGCATCATATTTAAAATAATCAGTGAGTTTAGCTTTTGCTGTTCTAAATTCATTTACTATCCCCTTTCTATCCAGCACACCATTTAGATTCTTTAAGAATAAAGGAAAAAGGTTCTTATTTTTTATGTATACATTTAGATAATATATCTCCTGTAATGTTCGCGTCACATGCTTAAACCTTATAAAAGTCATATGTTTTTCTGGTTTCTGTAAGGTAGGAAAAGAAAAGAACACCTGTCACTGTTTAGTGAATATTGACTTTACAGCTATGCTATTTAATGAATTTCATGGCAACGCTAAAAATGCTGTTTAGCCTCTACTTTCTTCAGTGCAAACATTTCTAATGTTGAATGCTCCACTCATGCCATTTATTAAATATCACTTTACCTCTAGTCACATGATTAAGTACCTTTTTATAACACAATATGATTTAATTGCACAAAAGCTCTAAAAAAGTTGTATTATGAGCAACCTTAAAAAATGAAAAAAACAAACAAAATTCTCAAGAAAACTAACTTCATTATATTACAAGTAATACTTAAAACATTTGGCTAAGCTATTAAAGAACTCTATGTATCAGTGTTTTAATCTGAGACATGCATAATATAGTACTTAAGTTTTTTAGGCTAAAAAATGCTTTTAGGAAATATTAGTGTGCATATAGTAGCTCAAAAGAGGTAATATTCCTCAGTAGGAAGAGACACCAAGTAGATGTGTAGAGACTTATAGACCATAATTGCTTTACTGAAACCTAAATATATTAAAATAAGCTCATGGTAAAAGAGCTTGGACTCTGCAGCACCAACTATTAGATGTAGTGTTCCTCAAGTCACTTCCGACTCATTGAGACTTGCCATGTGAATTGGATTAAAGCCACATAAGATATTCATCAGCAGATATATATTTTTTGGTTTTTTTCCCCCCATCAGTGCACAGAATACTGGTTGTTTATGTCTAAAGCCTCTTACCTAACAAACCATAATTATACTGTGCATCGTTGAGGGGCAAATACCATGAAACAGCTGTCTGCAGATGGTATGTCTTTTATCCTATTTAAATTGTAAGGCTCAGTGAGTTGGATATGACTTGAAGAACACTACACACCATAGGTAGCACTACAGAGTTCAAGCTTTTTTCCCCCATGAGCTTATTTAAATAAATGTACATATAGTTGTTAGTGATCTCGTGTATATTTCAGCTTCTATGTACATGTTGTGAAATAGGGAGATTCTTTCTAGCATTTCATAAGAACAACTGCTGGAATATACATTAAAGAGGTGTTCTTTGATAGTATATCAATAAGATATGCAATCAGCGATTGATAGGTACAGGTTCCACCTCTGGGACCTGCACCTGTATCGGGAATGGGACCCCATAAGTTGTGGCTTAAAACGGAGAGTCAGTTGCACGGTTCTCCCTTCTGTTTTATGGTATTTCCGAGTACAGCCGAGTGGTGTGTTCAGCTATACTTCGAACTCCATTAGAACAGAATGAACAAAGCATGACCAGCTCTCCATTATGAGCTGAGACTTTTGGGGCCCGTCCCTGAGGTGGGACTTGCACCTATAACATTTTTATGGCATATCCTATTCATATGCGATAACAATCAAAGCACATAGTGGGGAAACCCCTTTAAAATATGAAGACACTGTTATTTCAACTATTAGAAAGAAACCAATTTTATTCATATAATTCTGGAATGGCAAAACAAATATTATAAATATTATATGTAATGTATTTGCTATATATTTGAGGATTATCAAAAGAAATTACTCTGGCCCATTACTGGTCACTTAGAAAAACAAAATTAATGACTTATCAGGATATCTCCTCAATCCCAAATTAAAAATAATATTATTGTTGTCTATGATACAGTACTATGAGAAATGCTATAATAATCATTGGCCAAGGTAAAGCTTGCAATTTTTTTTAATTAATTGCTTGAATTGCTGTGTACTGGGATAAATATCCTTCCAAATATTACTATGGGACACAGTAATAATTCACTTATTTTTTTTTTTTACATAATTATTTTTATTCCTTTTCTCAATTATGTATAATTTACTCTAACTTAAAATCATATTTCAGTGGCATTGCTCTCTTACTGCAAAATTCTCCTTGGAAATTGCCATTCCTTAAAAGGCCACAGTTAAATTCCTGTTCCAAAACTATGAATGTTAAAGAAAATAAATAAACTAAAAACAGTTTTGATAGCACTCATCACTGGGGAAACACACCATGCTGGTTTTGCTGGCAAATTTCCTATACAGCATATCAAGAGAACATTCTCCAAGGAATGGGATCATGTTGGAATCAAAATGTGGAGTGAAAACATGACTTAATCATCTAAACATAGAAACTCTGTAATTGAAAAAATCCTCTATTTCATATGATACTGTATTTAATGTATCCAAACACTAAATGTTTGAAAACACAATTTTAAGACATAACCATGTATTCAAGTACATATGAATACAAACTGTATATTTACAATTTTTGCAGTTAACCCCTCTCTTTAGTGCCTAAACACATTCAGATTTTTTAATCCAGTTTAAAATCAAAAGCCAAGGATGGATTTAAAAAGAGAATATATCTCAGTCTGCATTATTAACCTAAGTATAGGAACCCACCTTAAGTCCCTGAATACAGAATGGATATACTATGGATCTACCAGTTATGATTTGCATGAGGAGGTGACAGCCCACAGACAAGTGGGAATTCTGCAACTCTTGCATAAGATACCAAAATGACCCAGACAGAAATAGAACATTAACTTTTATCAATATCAATAATGAAGCTATGGTATAATGAAGCTACTGCTCTGATGAGGGTGACCCTGACCATTACCCTGGACCGGTAAAAACACCATAGCATCTCCCTTCAAGTAGGGGTACAAGGGAAAACAAAACTAAATAATTGAGTCAGGCAAACACAAAAAATTGGATACTGTCAAAACTGTACAAAAATGTACACTGTATGATAGAAATACATATACATAGTCATAAAAGAATATAAGATATCTGTACAGAATAGGCAATATATACTACATACCAAGTACAAATATGCATCATATAGGACAACCAACACAAATAGATCACACTAAGTTGAAGAAATTTCCCTCCTCATTAACATGTTGCATCACCTTCAATATACACAAAGCTTTAACACAAAACTCTATATATAAAACAAATACATAATAGTTATACAATTAACAAATAACACTGCTGCACAAAACTGGAATCCCAAGGATAATATTACCAATAATCCAACTAAGACCAAATTTCGCTAACCCATGACCACTTATTACCAGCAGACAGTGACTGAATAATACCAAACGATATCACCAACACATGTAGTAGCTAAATAATACCTCTACATTATGAATACATATCACCACCACACAGTGGCTGAATAATACACCATACCATTACTGAATTTAACCTAATATTGTCACCATACAGTGGTAGATACCAATTGTGCACAAGCGCTCTGTACACATTTACAGTAGGTTGTAAGAGTATTCATACCCCTTAAATGTTATAGCCACAAACTTAAATGTATTTTATTGATATTTTAGATGATAGAGGAACACAAAGTAACAAGTATTTATAAAGTGTAAAGAAAATTATATGTGCTTTTCCAAGTTTTTGCCAATTAAAAAACTGAAAAGTGTGGCATGCCTGTGGAATCATCCCCTTGTACTAAGATACCCCTAAATAAAATTTAGTGTGACCAATTAGTCCCCTAGTTAGTAAATAAAGTACATCTGTATGTAATTTATTCTCCGTATAACTACAGCTGCTTTGTGAAGGCCTCAGAGGTTTGTTAGAGAACATAAGTGAACAAACAGCATCATGAAAAAACAAGGAACACACCGGACAGCTCAGTGATAAAGTCGTGGCAAAGTATATTGCAAGGTTAGGTTTTAGAAAATAGTCCAAGTTCTGAACATTTCGCAGAGCACTATTCAGTCCATAATTCATAAATAGGAAGAGCACGGCACACCTGCTAACCTAACAAAACATAGCCATCCACCTACATTGACAACCCAGACAAGGAAAGTATAAATTAGAGAAGCTGCCAAGATTTCTGATGTACTCCACAATTCTGGCCTTTAAAGAGTGTTAAGAAGAAAGCCATTTTTGGTAGCAAGCCATAGAAGTCCCGTTTGCAAAAAGCTATGTAGGTAGGAGACACCGCAAAAGAAAAAAGTTGTCAGCTCACCCACGTTCATTGGCTTGTGATATACTGGAACGCCAGGATCCCGTTCAGAGCAGAACATAAAGCACAAGTCCCAAAAAGCAAATTGATCCAGCGAATCCGGTTACTGTAAAACTATAATTTTTATGGTTTGGATAAAACCAACCCTCCACGTAACACATGGCTCACTCAGGCGAGAGGCTGACGCGTTTCGGACGATGCAACGTCCTTAGTCATAGCATAATGAGAGGCTACAAACACATACCTTATATACAAATCCTTAAAACAAACAAATACTTACACCTGGATCTCTGGATGCACCTGTTCCGTCATAGCGCACTCTCACTTCCGGGTCAAACGACACCACACGGAAGTGACGTTACAGACATGCGCAATACGCCAAAAGGTGAGATGCCTGGTGAGGGCAAGTGCGCGCATGCGCAGACGCCCCAAGCCTAAAGACAAATACAAAAACAAAAGGCCGGGCGCGCGTGCGCAATGATGCAAACCAGCATGATGCGTGCACTATTGACGGACAGGGACAAAACAAGCTAAAAACAACAAAATGCAGATAAAACAAAGTTTTGCTCAATCACCTTTCCCTACAAAAGAATATATATATGCCCAAGTAGGGTAAAAGAGGCATCTATTATTTGATATATATCAAGTAGCATGGAAGTGCGAGTACCAAGTAAGGCTACAAACTGTACTAAGAGCTCAATAGTGAAACATTGTTTCACGTTTGAGATTGAGCCCATTAGGCACTGTGGTGTTGAGGCTGAGTATCCAAAAGGCCTCTCTGTCTCGCAATAGACGATCCACATCTCCTCCACGTGGGGGCTTAATTACTCTCTCAATGCCCATAATCTTAAGGCTGTTATAATTAGAATTATGAGCCTCCCTAAAGTGTAGGGACAAGTTGGAACTATTGCGGACAGAGCTGTTGGTGATGTCATTCAAATGTTCCAAAAACCGTGTCTTTAGCCTTCTAGTAGTATTGCCTACATATTGTAGGTTACATAGAGCGCAACTTGCCAGGTAGATTACATGGTGGGAATTGCAATTGATATATTGACGAATAACATGTTTCCTGATACCTTGTTTGTCCTGGAAATGTGTACCAGTAATCACAAAATTACAGGTTCTACATGGGCAAGTGCCACACTTATAAGATCCCTTGTACTTTAACCATGTATTACTGGATTTATTGGACAAAACCAGGTTGGGAGAAATAATGTTTCCCAAAGTGGGCGGTCTCCTAGAAACCACTTGAAATCCCCCTGCTAATACTGCCTCCAGGATGGAATCCTCCGTTAATATGGGTAGATGTTTGAGAAATATCCTACGTATGTCTGAAAATTGCTTGCTTTGATCTAAAACCAATACACACTTCTTCTTATTAGACCGGCGTTGACAAAGGCCAAGATAAGAGTTTTTGCAGGTTAACAGTGATTCCCTGTCTTTTGAATTTACACTATCTACTGCTCGATCCAGCAATCCCTTGGGATAACCTCTGAGACCAAGTCTGGCACAGATATTGTGCCTTTCCCTCTCATAGTCTACCGCCTGATTGCAATTCCTCTTGGCCCGCGTTAGCTCTCCGACTGGGATGGAACGGCGAGTGTGCCTCGGATGAGCACTCCTAAAATGGAGGATGGTGTTACCTGCTGTTATTTTCCGATATGATTGGACACGAATGACCTGGCCCACAATGCCAGTTAATGTAAGATCCAAGAAAGATATATCGCTTGCCCCTATGTGATGGGTGAATTTTAAGTTAAATGGATTACCGTTCAAAAATGTGACAAATGCCGGTATGGCAGGCACATCTCCCTCCCAAATGAACAGGAGGTCATCGATGTACCTGCCATACCAGCAAATTGCGTCAGTAAAAGGGTTAGTGGGGGTAAATATGTATGTGTATTCCCACCATGCCATCACCAAATTGGCGACGGAGGGGGAGAATTTGGCCCCCATAGAAACTCCACGTACCTGAAGGTAGATGACACGGTTGAAGGAAAAATAGTTGTGTGTCATGAGAAAGTCAGCTACAGACACAATGAAGATAGAAATTTCATCTGTATAATGGCCAAATTGTTTGAGATGAAATTCCAATGGCATCAATGCAACTTGGTGGGGAATACACGTGTATAAAGATTCCACGTCGCAACTCAACCATGTCATGCCCTCCCTCCAAACACACGTCCGCAGACTCCTGAGTACATCCTGTGTATCTTGTAGATAACTAGGGATCCTGACAACCAATGGCTGTAAAATACCATCCAGCCACTGGGAGAGTCTTTCCAAAAGAGAGCCAATACCCGATACTATAGGTCGCATGGGGGGCCTGTCTACACACTTGTGGATTTTAGGGAGGGCATACATGATGGGCATTATAGGACATTCCACCAACAGGAAATCTAATTGTTTTTGATCAAATACAGCTAAGGATAAACCCTCCCGTAATAATATGTACATCTGTGCCCTGAAGTCAGTGGTTGGATCCTGTGGGAGCACCCGATATGTAGAGGTATCAGACAGCATGTTGACTACGCTGTCAATGTATGCACTTTTATCCATTACCACCACGGTGCCCCCTTTATCTGCCGCTTTGATCACCACTTCAGAATTGTTGCTCAAATCTTGTAGAGCCATATGTTCTGAGTGGGACAAATTGCCGAATTTAGAACCAGGGGACACCGTGGTGGACAGTGCCCGAAGGTCCTTCTCCATTAATGTTTGAAACCTATCCATGGAGTCAGTGCGTGAATGTAGTGGATAGAAATCTCTGTTAGATGTCTGAAAAGGAGGTAAGTGGCCCTGCCCCCCAGGACTCATTGGGTCCTGCAATTCCTCCAAAGTGAGCAGAGCCACTTGTTCCCTAAAATACATGCCTTTGTAAACGTTGGATCTGACATTAGAGACCTCAATGTTGGCTACTTCCTCATAATCTGAATCCTCATCCAAAGACCAAAAATGGCGTTTGAGCGTGAGGAAACGTATAAATTTATTTACATCTTTTAAAGTAGAAAACAAATCAAAATTATACTGTAAACCGAAATTTAGACCCAAGGATAAGACTTTATGATGGACCTTGTCCAAATGTGTCGAAGACAGGTTCAAAACATCCAATGGTTGACGCGTTGTCACTTCATTACTACTTGTCGGGTTTGCATCCTGAAATTTTCTGCGATGCTTCCTGCCCCCCCTCCGCCGCCTCCGTTTTTTGACTTCTTTTTCTGCACACGGTGACGATAGTATGATGGTGTGGCATTTCTGTCATTGCTGTCCGGGATTGAATCTTCACCGGAATCTCTGGTGACATCGGCCGAGGAGCCCGAGTCCAGAGAGCCGAAACTCACACGTCTCTGATGGTAACCAACTGGAGTAGACGAGGGTCTGCGTGTCAATATTGGTCTGGGAGTTGAAGCTTCCATTCTTCTACGTCCCCATTCATAAACGCTATCATTTTCGTAATCGTTAATATCCCTTTGGAAGTGAGATTTCTTAACTGTCATGCTGGAACTCTCCACCTGGTTAATGCTATCTTCCACTTTGGACATTGATGTCTCATATTGGGAAGAATCCAAAAGTAGACGCAGTTCCCCCTCTAACTTCTCAATGTCTTGAGATAATTTCTGTAATTTGGCTTCCTCATATTTCACCACTAAAGACATCAGGTTGAGGGAGCAAGTGCTAAGAATAGTGTTCCATTCTGTAACAAACTCCTGAGAGAAGACCGTTGTTGGCACTTTTTTGATCCTCAAGCCACGTGGGATCATTTCCCGCTGGAGATAATTTTGCAGGGTGGTCTGATCCCACCATACTCGCACTTCTTGTGTTTTTAACTTTTCATATTCTTTCAATTTCAACTGTGAATCAGGTGACCTGGGAGCCATGTTTGCATCTTTATGAAATACTAAAGCAGCCTTTTGAAGTCTGCTAGCTCTCTCAGTCATGATAATGATGGAATGGTAAATGTTTCTGAGGAGGTGAATAATATAAGAACAGCAAGTGGAGTTTGCACGAACACGAAACTCAAACACATGCAGAAGAAAAAAGTTGTCAGCTCACCCACGTTCATCGGCTTGTGATATACTGGAACGCCAGGATCCCGTTCAAAGCAGAACGTAAAGCACAAGTCCCAAAAAGCAAATTGATCCAGTGAATCCGGTTACTGTAAAACTTAGTAATTTTTATTGGTTATGGATAAAACCAACACCTCCATCATAACACATGGCTCACTCAGGCGAGAGGCTGACGTGTTTCGGACGATGCAACGTCCTTAGTCATAGCATAATGAGAGGCTACAAACACATACATTATATACACATCCTTAAAACAAACAAATACTTACACCTGGATCTCTGGATGCACCTGTTCCATCATAGCGCACTCTCACTTCCGGGTCAAACGACACCACACGGAAGTGACGTTACAGACATGCGCAATACGCCAAAAGGTGAGATGCCTGGTGAGGGCAAGCGCGCGCATGCGCAGACGCCCCAAGCCTAAAGACAAATACAAAAACAAAAACAAAAGGCCGGGCGCGCGTGCGCAATGATGCAAACCAGCATGATGCGTGCACTATTGACGGACAGGGACAAAACAAGCTAAAAACAACAAAATGCAGATAAAACAAAGTTTTGCTCAATCACCTTTCCCTACAAAAGAATATATATATGCCCAAGTAGGGTAAAAGAGGCATCTATTATTTGATATATATCAAGTAGCATGGAAGTGCGAGTACCAAGTAAGGCTACAAACTGTACTAAGAGCTCAATAGTGAAACATTGTTTCACGTTTGAGATTGAGCCCATTAGGCACTGTGGTGTTGAGGCTGAGTATCCAAAAGGCCTCTCTGTCTCGCAATAGACGATCCACATCTCCTCCACGTGGGGGCTTAATTACTCTCTCAATGCCCATAATCTTAAGGCTGTTATAATTAGAATTATGAGCCTCCCTAAAGTGTAGGGACAAGTTGGATCTATTGCGGACAGAGCTGTTGGTGATGTCATTCAAATGTTCCAAAAACCGTGTCTTTAGCCTTCTAGTAGTATTGCCTACATATTGTAGGTTACATAGAGCGCAACTTGCCAGGTAGATTACATGGTGGGAATTGCAATTGATATATTGACGAATAACATGTTTCCTGATACCTTGTTTGTCCTGGAAATGTGTACCAGTAATCACAAAATTACAGGTTCTACATGGGCAAGTGCCACACTTATAAGATCCCTTATACTTTAACCATGTATTACTGGATTTATTGGACAAAACCAGGTTGGGGGAAATGATGTTTCCCAATGTGGGCGGTCTCCTAGAAACCACTTGACATCCCCCTGCTAATACTGCCTCCAGGATGGGATCCTCCGTTAATATGGGTAGATGTTTGAGAAATATCCTACGTATGTCTGAAAATTGCTGGCTTTGATCTAAAACCAATACACACTTCTTATTATTAGACAGGCGTTGACAAAGGCCAAGACAAAGGCAGTATTAGCAGGGGGATGTCAAGTGGTTTCTAGGAGACTGCCCACATTGGGAAACATCATTTCCCCCAACCTGGTTTTGTCCAATAAATCCAGTAATACATGGTTAAAGTATAAGGGATCTTATAAGTGTGGCACTTGCCCATGTAGAACCTGTAATTTTGTGATTACTGGTACACATTTCCAGGACAAACAAGGTATCAGGAAACATGTTATTCGTCAATATATCAATTGCAATTCCCACCATGTAATCTACCTGGCAAGTTGCGCTCTATGTACAATATGTAGGCAATACTACTAGAAGGCTAAAGAAACGGTTTTTGGAACATTTGAATGACATCACCAACAGCTCTGTCCGCAATAGATCCAACTTGTCCCTACACTTTAGGGAGGCTCATAATTCTAATTATAACAGCCTTAAGATTATGGGCATTGAGAGAGTAATTAAGCCCCCACGTGGAGGAGATGTGGATCGTCTATTGCGAGACAGAGAGGCCTTTTGGATACTCAGCCTCAACACCACAGTGCCTAATGGGCTTAATCTCAAACGTGAAACAATGTTTCACTATTGAGCTCTTAGTACAGTTTGTAGCCTTACTTGGTACTCGCACTTCCATGCTACTTGATATATATCAAATAATAGATGCCTTTTTTACCCTACTTGGGCATACATATATTCTTTTGTAGGGAAAGGTGATTGAGCAAAACTTTGTTTTATCTGCATTTTGTTGTTTTTAGCTTGTTTTGTCCCTGTCCGTCAATAGTGCACGCATCATGCTGGTTTGCATTATTGCGCACGCGCGCCCGGCCTTTTGCTTTTGTTTTTGTATTTGTCTTTAGGCTTGGGGTGTCTGCGCATGCGCGCGCTTGCTCTCACCAGGCATCTCACCTTTTGGCGTATTGCGCATGTCTGTAACGTCACTTCCGTGTGGTGTCGTTTGACCCGGAAGTGAGAGTGCGCTATGACGGAACAGGTGCATCCAGAGATCCAGGTGTAAGTATTTGTTTGTTTTAAGGATTTGTATATAAGGTATGTGTTTGTAGCCTCTCATTATGCTATGACTAAGGACGTTGCATCGTCCGAAACGCGTCAGCCTCTCGCCTGAGTGAGCCATGTGTTATGATGGAGGTGTTGGTTTTATCCATAACCAATAAAAATTACTAAGTTTTACAGTAACCGGATTCGCTGGATCAATTTGCTTTTTGGGACTTGTGCTTTACGTTCTGCTCTGAACGGGATCCTGGCGTTCCAATATATCACAAGCCGATGAACGTGGGTGAGCTGAAAACTTTTTTCTTCTGCATGTATTTGAGTTTCGTGTTCGTGCACACTCCACTGGCTGTTATATTATTCACCTCCTCAGAAACATTCACCATTGCATCATTATCATGACTGAGATAGCTAGCAGACTTCAAAAGGCTGCTTTAGTATTCCATAAAGATGCAAACATGGCTCCCAGGTCACCTGATTCACAGTTGAAATTGAAAGAATATGAAAAGTTAAAAACACAAGAAGTGCGAGTATGGTGGGATCAGACCACCCTGCAAAATTTCCTCCAGCGGGAAATGATCCCACGTGGCTTGAGGATCAAAAAAGTGCCAACAACGGTCTTCTCTCAGGAGTTTGTTACAGAATGGAACACTATTCTTAGCACTTGCTCCCTCAACCTGATGTCTTTAGTGGTGAAATATGAGGAAGCCAAATTACAGAAATTATCTCAAGACATTGAGAAGTTAGAGGGGGAACTGCGTCTACTTTTGGATTCTTCCCAATATGAGACATCAATGTCTAAAGTGGAAGATAGCATTAACCAGGTGGAGAGTTCCATCATGACAGTTAAGAAATCTAAATTCCAAAGGGATATTAACGATTACGAAACTGATAGCGTTTATGAATGGGGACGTAGAAGAATGGAAACTTCAACTCCCAGACCAATATTGAAACGCAGACCATCATATACTCCAGGTGGTTACCATCAGAGACGTGTGAGTTTCGGCTCTCTGGACTCGGGCTCCTCGGCCGATGTCACCAGAGATTCCGGTGAAGATTCAATCCCGGACAGCAATGACAGAAATGCCACACCATCATACTATCGTCACCGTGTGCAGAAAAAGAATGTCAAAAAAACGGAGGCGGCGGAGGGGGGGCAGGAAGCATCGCAGAAAATTTCAGGATGCAAACCCGACAAGTAGTAATGAAGTGACAACGCGTCAACCATTGGATGTTTTGAACCTGTCTTCGACACATTTGGACAAGGTCCATCATAAAGTCTTATCCTTGGGTCTAAATTTCGGTTTACAGTATAATTTTGATTTGTTTTCTACCTTAAAAGATGTAAATAAATTTGTACGTTTCCTCATGCTCAAACGCCATTTTTGGTCTTTGGATGAGGATTCAGATTATGAGGAAGTAGCCAACATTGAGGTCTCTAATGTCAGATCCAACGTTTACAAAGGCATGTATTTTAGGGAACAAGTGGCTCTGCTCACTTTTGAGGAATTGCAGGACCCAATGAGTCCTGGGGGGCAGGGCCGTTTACCTCCTTTTCAGACATCTAACAGAGATTTCTATCCACTACATTCACGCACTGACTCCATGGATAGGTTTCAAACATTAATGGAGAAGGACCTTCGGGCACTGTCCACCACGGTGTCCCCTGGTTCTAAATTCGGCAATTTGTCCCACTCAGAACGTATGGCTCTACAAGATTTGAGCAACAATTCTGAAGTGGTGATCAAAGTGGCGGATAAAGGGGGCACCGTGGTGGTAATGGATAAAAGTGTATACATTGACAGCGTAGTCAACATGCTGTCTGATACCTCTACATATCGGGTGCTCCCACAGGATCCAACCACTGACTTCAGAGCACAGATGTACATATTATTACGGGAGGGTTTATCCTTAGCTGTATTTGATCAAAAACAATTAGATTTCTGTTTGTGGAATGTCCTATAATGCCCATCATGTATGCCCTCCCTAAAATCCACAAGTGTGTAGACAGGCCCCCCATGCGACCTATAGTATCGGGTATTGGCTCTCTTTTGGACAGACTCTCCCAGTGGCTGGATGGTATTTTACAGCCATTGGTTGTCAGGATCCCTAGTTATCTACAAGATACACAGGATGTACTCAGGAGTATGCGGACGTGTGTTTGGAGGGAGGGCATGACATGGTTGAGTTGCGACGTGGAATCTTTATACACGTGTATTCCCCACCAAGTTGCATTGATGGCATTGGAATTTCATCTCAAACAATTTGGCCATTATACAGACGAAATTTCTATCTTCATTGTGTCTGTAGCTGACTTTCTCATGACACACAACTATTTTTCCTTCAACCGTGTCATCTACCTTCAGGTACGTGGAGTTTCTATGGGGGCCAAATTCTCCCCCTCCGTCGCCAATTTGGTGATGGCATGGTGGGAATATACATACATATTTACCCCCACTAACCCTTTTACTGATGCAATTTGCTGGTATGGCAGGTACATCGATGACCTCCTGTTCATTTGGGAGGGAGATGTGCCTGCCATACCGGCATTTGTCACATTTTTGAACGGTAATCCATTTAACTTAAAAATTCACCCATCATATAGGGGCAAGTGATATATCTTTCTTGGATCTTACATTAACTGGCATTGTGGGCCAGGTCATTCGTGTCCAATCATATCGGAAAATAACAGCAGGTAACACCATCCTCCATTTTAGGAGTGCTCATCCGAGGCAAACTCACCGTTCCATCCCAGTCGGAGAGCTAACGCGGCCAAGAGGAATTGCAATCAGGCGGTAGATTATGAGAGGGAAAGGCACAATATCTGTGCCAGACTTGGTCTCAGTAGGTTATCCCAAGGATTGCTGGATCGAGCAGTAAATATTGTAAATTCAAAAACAGGGAATCACTGTTAACCTGCAAAAAATCTTATCTTGGCCTTTGTCAACGCCTGTCTAATAAGAAGTGTGTATTGGTTTTAGATCAAAGCCAGCAATTTTCAGACATACGTAGGATATTTCTCAAACATCTACCCATATTAACGAAGGATTCCATCCTGGAGGCAGTATTAGCAGGGGGATGTCAAGTGGTCTCTAGGAGACCGCCCACATTGGGAAACATTATTTCTCCCAACCTGGTTTTGTCCAATAAATCCAGTAATACATGGTTAAAGTACAAGGGATCTTATAAGTGTGGCACTTGCCCATGCAGAACCTGTAATTTTGTGATTACTGGTACATATTTCCAGGACAAACAAGGTATCAGGAAACATGTTATTCGTCAATATATCAATTGCAATTCCCACCATGTAATCTATCTGGCAAGTTGCGCTCTATGTAACCTACAATATGTAGGCAATACTACTAGAAGGCTAAAGACACGGTTTTTGGAACATTTGAATGATATCACCAACAGCTCTGTCCGCAATAGATCCAACTTGTCCCTACACGTTAGGGAGGCTCATAATTCTAATTATAACAGCCTCAAGATTATGGGCATTGAGAGAGTAATTAAGCCCCCACGTGGAGGAGATGTGGATCGTCTATTGCGAGACAGAGAGGCCTTTTGGATACTCAGCCTCAACACCACAGTGCCTAATGGGCTTAATCTCAAACGTGAAACAATGTTTCACCATTGAGTTCTTAGTACAGTTTGTAGCCTTACTTGGTACTCGCACTTCCATGCTACTTGATACATATCAAATAATAGATGCCTCTTTTACCCTACTTGGGCATATATATATTCTTTTGTAGGGAAAGGTGATTGAGCAAAACTTTGTTTTATCTGCATTTTGTTGTTTTTAGCTTGTTTTGTCCCTGTCCGTCAATAGTGCACGCATCATGCTGGTTTGCATCATTGCGCACGCGCGCCCGGCCTTTTGTTTTTTTTTGTATTTGTCTTTAGGCTTGGGGCGTCTGCGCATGCGCGCGCTTGCCCTCACCAGGCATCTCACCTTTTGGCGTATTGCGCATGTCTGTAACGTCACTTCCGTGTGGTGTCGTTTGACCCGGAAGTGAGAGTGCGCTATGACGGAACAGGTGCATCCAGAGATCCAGGTGTAAGTATTTGTTTGTTTTAAGGATTTGTATATAAGGTATGTGTTTGTAGCCTCTCATTATGCTATGACTAAGGACGTTGCATCGTCCGAAACGCGTAACAGCCTCTCGCCTGAGTGAGCCATGTGTTATGATGGAGGTGTTGGTTTTATCCATAACCAATAAAAATTACTACGTTTTACAGTAACCGGATTCGCTGGATCAATTTGCTTTTTAGGAGACACCACAAGCATGTGGAAGGAGGTGCTCTGATCAGATGAGACCAAAATGTAACCTTTTGACCTAAATACCAAATTCTATGTGTGGAGGAAAGCCATCACTGCACATTACCCTGAACACACCATCCTCACTGTGAAACACGGTGGTGGCAGCATCATGCTGTGGGGAGGCTTTGCTTCAGCAGGGACTGGGAAGCTGGTTAGAGTCGATGGAAAGATGAAAGAACTAAATACAGGGCAATTCTGGATTAAAATCTGTTGGAGGCTGCAAAAGACTTGAGAATGGGGCATAGAGTCACCTTCCAGCAGCACAGCAACCCTAAACATACTCCCAACGCTACAATGGAATGGCTTAAATCATAGCATACTCATGTGCTCAAATGGCCCAGTCAAAGTCCAGACTGAAAGCCCATTGAGAATCTGTGGCATGACTTGATAATTGCTATTCACAAATGTTTGACAACCAATCTGACTGAGCTAGAGTGGACAAAAATTGCTACAAAGGGGTTCCTACAAAGTATTGTAGGACTCAGGGAGCTAAATATATGCATGCATGCCACACTTTAGATTTCAAATTTGCATACAGTTGGAAAAGTACATATAATTTTATTTATACTTCACAAATATTTAATTGTTATAAGATAGATAACATTTAAGTTTGTGGCTGTAATGTTTAAAAATGACTAACAGTTCAAGGAGTATGAATACTTTTGCAACCCACTGCAAGTGATTACAGTAAAGTTACATCCAAGGACTCACAGGAGATGTCTTCATTGATGACTTGATCTCTTCTCTGATGAGTTGTTCTATTTTCCTTTTTCTTCTCCATCTAATCCAGACCACCATGACTGCTGTGCCTGCTGTGTACCATCCTAGAAGGAAAACTTTGAAGCCAGCTATTCTTATAGTCTACAGGAAAATATATGCCAATAAAGGTCTAAAAGAGTGGTGCACGTACCTGCACACCCCAAGAAGCGCTTGTATAATGTAGTACGAAAGGTGGGTTGTGGATGGAACTCGTCAATTATACACAAAACAACTTAAACAACTATTTTGCCATAGGAAAACTTAAACTCTGTACATCTCTGTCTATTCACACTAAAACTTAACCAGACCTCTATTCCCTGATGATGACAGGAAGCTGGTGAAACATGTTTGCGAGGTCAGGCATGACATTTTAAATTTTGACCCTCAAATCCTTTTTTTTTTTTGTGGACCCACTGCAGATGGCTCACTTGGGAGCTTGATATGCTACGTTGCCCATTACAATAGGGACGATTGGCCCAGTTAGTTGATTTTTCTATAGGAAGCAAATCACTATACAGGCAGTCCCCGGGTTACATACGGGTTAGGGTCTGTAGGTTCGTTCTTAAGTTGAATTTGTATGTAAGCCGGAACCAATATATTTAGTACATGCATGGTGTATAGGTATGGTGTATATGTATGGTGTGTAATTATAGGCAGGTATATGTCCCCATAGCAGGTATAGGCAGATATATGTCCCCTTATAGGCAGGTATAGGTCCCCCATAGCAGGTATAGGCAGGTATTTGTCCCCCATAGGCAGGTATAGGTCTCCCATAGCAGGTATAGGCAGGTATTTTTCCTCCATAGGCAGGTATAGGCAGGCTATAGGCAGGTATTTGTCCCCCATAGGCAGGTATAGGCAGGCTATAGGCAGGTATTTGTCCCTCATAGGCAGGTTTAGGCAGGTTATAGGCAGGTATTTGTCCCCCATAGGCAGGTATAGGCTAGCTATAGGAAGGAATTTGTCCCCCCATAGGCAGGTCTAGGCAGGAATTTGTCCCCTCATAGGCAGGCTATAGGCAGGAATTTTTCACCTCATAGGCAGGTATAGGCAGGCTATAGGCAGGAATTTGTCACCTCATAGGCAGGTATAGGCAGGCAATAGGGAGGTATTTGTCCCCTCATAGGCAGGTATAGGCAGGCTATAGGCAGGTATTTGTCCCCTCATAGGCAGGTATAGGCAGGCTATAGGCAGGTATTTGTCCCCCATAGGCAGGTATAGACAGGCAATAGGCAGGTATTTGTCCCCTCATAGGCAGGTATAGGCAGGTATTTGTCCCCCTTAGGTAGGCATAGTCAGGCTTTAGGCAGGTTTTTGTCCCCCATAGGCAGATATAGGCATGCTTTAGGCAGGTATTTGTCCCCTCATAGGCAGGTATAGGCAGGCTATAGGCAGGTATTTTTCCCCTCATAGGCAGGTATAGGCAGGCTATAGGCAGGTATTCGTCCCCTCATAGGCAGGTATAGGCAGGTATAGACAGGGCTTACTAAAAACAAATACAAATACTCACCTCACTCCCCCACTGCTCCGAGGCTTACCTGTGCCTCCGTCTTCTCTCCGCTCTCCATCTTCTGGAGCAGGCTGGTGATGTCATCAGGACGCATAGGCAGCGTGATGACATCGCGCGCTGCCTGTGCCGGACACTCTGGACAGCCGCATGTCTGCTTGTGGCCTTCCGGAGTTCTATTGCGGAGCAGGGAGTGCTCACTCTCTGCTCCGCAATAGAGTCTTTGGCTGTATGCACTCCCAGGAGTCGCATACAGCCGAAGCGATCCCCGCTGGTGCCCTGGCCATGGCAGTACCCGTACACCGACGGGGACCGGAGAGTGAGGTGTTTGCACTCACAGGAGTCGCATACAGCTGCGAAGATCGCTGACAGCGCACGGGCCACAGCAGCGCCCGGATACTGCCAGCTACTCTGTCTTCAGCTGTATCTGACTCCCAGAGGAGGCACGTACAGCTGAAGTGTCCCTGGCTTGCGTCGTTCTGAGGTCCTCGTTCGTAACTAGGGGACAGATGTAAGTCGGAACGACGTAAGTCGGGGACTGCCTGTATACATCGGGTTTTCCTGTTGATGTCATAGGTGGTTTACCACCATATTAGGCAGTTGGCAATAGTTTATGATCAAGAAAGGAACATTGTAATAGATAGACAGAGAGGCTAAAAGTCAGGTTTTTAAGTAGTGTACATAGAGGCATTTTTGTATAATTTAATAAAAGTTAAGTTTTAGTGTGAATAGACAGAGATGTACAGAGTTTAATAACTATAACTATGGCAAAATAGTTGTCTAAGTGGATGGAACTCAACTCAAAATGGCCAAAAGATGAATAAAGCACATCCTTTATTCAAGCATCAAATAAAAACATCTCACATCATGGCAACAAAAAAAAAAAAGAGAGACAAAAATGCGTTTCAGGCAGTCAAGTGCCCTTAGTCAGCAGGTGTGCCATTCTGCCTGGTTCAGAGTCTCCTGTGCCCACTGTGTAGAAAGTTGACCCAGCACTTCCAATGAGATGAATAAAAACTTAAACTTTATTAATAATCCATAAAAAACGGCATGATGCTGCGGCACAAGTACAAAGCTGACGCGTTTCGGGGAAACCAAACTACCCCTTACTCATAGCATACAACCTTGAGCACTTAGCTCACATATATAGAGAATACACATGCCCACAGCAATCAATGTTCTTATTTGATTGGCCGCGATATACTCCCAAAGGACGGCCTCCTCATGAAATGCTGGACATAAAAGTATAATTACATGCCAGAATGGCTGCCAAGGAAGCGAGAACGCCCGCGCATGCGCATACAAGCCGGAAGACACACAGCCGCATAATGCCCATTGTATGACATCCTGCCTGGTTCGGAATCTCCTGTGCCTTCTGTGTGCCATCCAGCCTGGTTCAGAATCTCCTGCGCCCACTGTGTGCCATCCGTACTGGTTCAGAATCTACTGTGCTTGCTGTGTGCCATCCTGTCTGGTTCATTGTCCCTGAGCCTGTGTTCCCCTGCTATGCTATTGTCATTCATGTCTGTTTTGCAATAAAGTCCTAAGAATTTTGACACCAAAAAACATGCCTCCAGCTGCAAAGATGTCAAGCCCACATGTTGTACAAGGAGGCCATAATGACAGTTATCATTTGATTTTAAACACTTTTGCACCAAGTCTGATGAAACGGCTTGTTTTCATGGAAAGTGGGTGCGACTTCACATGGCTACAGTGTGGTGCAATATATGACCTCATGCGCTAAAACTACACCAAAATGTTGCCACAATTATTGGCACAAGTGCTATAAAGTTAGACAAAAGTTTCTAAACCTGCTACAGATTTATCATACTGTTGAGCCACCGTAATAAATATGGTGTATTTTAGTATGTCTAGTCTAAATTTACACTAAGTATTATTAACAACCGTCCGCCATCTTTTGGCGGCGGGCATTTCAGGTCGTTCGTCTGAAATGCCGCAGCTGTGCTGAGAACAATGCTGTACTTCACAGCCCTGTTCCCAGCGCAGCCTCTGCAAGCACCGGGAAGTGGGGGAAACCTCTGCTCGCCGGCGCTTAACCCTTTGATTGTTGCGGTCAGTGGCCACAGCATAATCAAAGGGCTTTCCCCTTCTCTGTCGGGTGATCATGACTCCTGGTGACTCGACAGAGAATGGGAAACTGCTGCATAGTCATCCCTTGGGATTTAGAGTAGCCCCAGGGCTATCTGTGTAACAAGCTCACTGCCTGTGTCAAACTGACACAGATTATGATGTATTAGCATATATCAATATGCTAATACATTACTAAGTGTAAAAAAATGTAAAACTGTTATCCCTTCATGGGATTTAAAAAAACGCAGAAAATAAATAATAAAATAAAAATAAATATTTAATAAAAAATAATTGTGAGTACATTACACACACAGAAAAAAAAACTACATATATTCGGTGTCCACACAACCATTATAACCTGTAAAAATAATCTAACCAGTTGCTACTTATGAAATTTGAATGGTTTAAAAGAAAAACAAAAAAAAAAATTGAAAAAAAATCTGCAATGATTTATAAGTGAACTTTTCCCCCAAAAAGTACAACTTGTCCCAAATCAAACAAGGCCTCATATAACTGCGTAATTTAACAAATGAAAGAGTTACGACTGTTGAAACGCAAGGAGGCAAAAACTAAAAAAAATGTGCTGGTCATTAAGTAATTTTCAGGCGTTTGGCTTAAGGGGTTAATATTAGTTTAAATACTGAATGGGCCTCGTGTATGAAAACTGTCTAGGTATAAAACTTTCTTTGTTGCCCAACCAATCAGAGCTCAGCCTTCATTCATATAGGGCTCTGAAAAAATGAAAAGTACGCTCTAATTGGTTGCTATGGGCAACAGAAAGTCTTAGACCTAGACAGTTTTCATACTTGTGCCCCAAACTTTTTTTTTTAATTTAAACTTACATTTTCTGGACTAAAATTCAACAACAAATTTGGTGTTGCAGATTTAACTGTGGAAATGCTCCTGATTTTCGGCTGCAGAAAATCTACTGCACTTCTTTGATAGGTACAGGAACCCTTAGGATATGTTCACACAAAGTTTTTAGATATGTTTTTAGATGCATGTTTGGATCCATGTTTTGGACCCTAAATGGACTCAAACACGTATTTAACAATGTGCAGTGAGATTTACATGCTTTCAATATAAAACATGCCTTGGCGTTCAGACAATACGTGTTTTACATGCGTCTTTGTGATGCCTCTTTCAGATACGTTCAAAGAATTGACATGTCAATTCGTGATCCGTTTGATGCAGCAGACACCCTATTTAAAACTATAGAATGTGTTTCTGCCAGGGCCGGGACAAGGCATTTTGGTGCCCTAGGCGAGTACAGCCAATGGCCCCCCCCCCCCCTCGCTCTCAAAAAATACCCCCCCCCCCCACACACACACACACTAATTCAGCAAACCCAGGCGCCAGGTCCTGTCACAAATTTTCTGCACATTCCACATAGCTCCGTCCATCTCCTCAGCAGTCATGTACAATGAAAATCAGCCCTGACAAATTTGCATTTTCAAAACTCTCACACTCGTATGACAGTGTTAATACCCTAAATAAAACAGTCACTAAATAATCACCGATACATAGAGCAAATCTACCGGACAATGATTGTTACTAAAAAACACTCCTACAAAACCAAGACCCAAAACTATTACTACTTAAGGCTCAAATAATCCTGCCACAGGCAGAATATAGGGGGCCACAGGCAGAATATAGGGGGCCGCAGGCAGCCGTACAGGGGCTCAGGCAGGCGTACGGGGGCCACAGGCAGGCATATAGGGGCCACAGGCCGTATGGGGGCTCAGGCAGGCGTATGGGGACCACAGACAGGCGTATGGGGGCCACAGGCTGAATATAGGGGCCCACAGGCAGGTCATAGGGGGCCACAGGCTGGCATTTTAGGGGGCCGCAGGCAGGCATTTTGGGGGCCTCAGGCAGGCATTATAGGGGGCCGCAGGCATTATGGGGGCCGCAGGCAGGATATAGGGGGCCACAGGCAGGCGTTATGGGGGGCCGCAGGCAGGATATAGGGGGCCACAGGCAGGAATTATAGGGGGGCCACAGGCAGGATATAGGGGGCCGCAGGCAGGCATTATGGGGGCCGCAGGCAGGATATAGGGGGCCACAGGCAGGCGTATGGGGGCCGCAGGCAGGATATAGGGGGCCACAGGCATTAAAGGGGCCGCAGGCGGAATATAGGGGGCCACAGGCAGGCACTTAAAAACAACAGGCATTATAGGGGGCCGCAGGCAGGATATAGGGGGCCGCAGGCAGGCATTATAGGGGGCCGCAGGCAGGATATAGGGGGCCACAGGCATTATAGGGGCCGCAGGCGGGATATAGGGGGCCACAGGCAGGCACTTAAAAACAACAGGCATTATAGGGGGCCGCAGGCAGGATATAGGGGGCCGCAGGCAGGATATAGGGGGGCCGCAGGCAGGCATTATAGGGGGCCGCAGGCAGGATATAGGGGGCCACAGGCATTATAGGGGCCGCAGGCGGGATATAGGGGGCCACAGGCAGGCACTTAAAAACAACAGCATTAATACCCAAGTCCCGGGCGCGCGCTCCTCTTCCGTCCTCTTCAGCCGCGCGCTCCTCCGGCAGCTCCTCGGGCGCACGGCCTGTGACGCGCTGTGCGCCCGAGGAGAGGCAGCGTCGCGATGACATCACGTCATCGCGACGCTCCCGGCTGAGGCCCCAGGGGCCGCGGCGGGTCCTCACAGCGCTGAGGACCCGCTGCGGCCCCGTTGTGTTGGCCCTGCAGCTCACCGGAGGATCCAGGGATCCTCTGGGGAGCGGGCCCGACACTGTCTGCGGGGCAGGGAGCACTCGCTCTCTGCTCCACAGAAGCGGTCACAGAGACGCCGGCGCTTCAGGCCACGGCAGCGGCCTGGAGCCGCGGCGAGGGTCGGGCCCTGACGGCGCCCCTTAGGGATAGGCTGAGGTAGGCGCCCTAGGCGGTCGCCTACCTTGGCCTACCCGTCGTCCCGGCCCTGGTTTCTGCTGCAGCAAAACCGCATCCAAATGTGTACCTGCGTATTGGATGTGTTTTACACATCGCTTTTGAATGCATTTTTCGTTTCGAAAACGTATCCAAAAACACAATGGGCGACATGTATGAAGATCGACGCGTCGGAGCGCCTGTTTTCGCCCGATCTAAAGTGAAAGCTGCGCCTCATTTATGTCGGCGCCCGAAGTGTGCTCATGCATGCGGTGTAAAGTTCCCTGCATCTCGCCAGTGTGTGAGGCGCAGTGCAGGAACTTAGGCGCACAAGGACTGCGCCTAAGATTCACCGCCCGAGGAGGTGCGCTCATACATGCGGTGTAAAGTTCCCTGCGCAGTTCCCTAGCAATGTATAGAAAAAGTTGATTGTTTAAAATTAAAGCAAATATATATAAGCTCTCCAAAGAAAGAAAGAATAGCTAGAACAGGTCTTTAAAAAATGGAGAGCATTGAACTAATTTTACATTAAATAAGCCAATGTTGTACAGATGTGAATTTTGGTCTATTGTTTTATTAAATAATGAAGATGTATTTGTACAGATGTGAATTTTGGTCTACTGTTTTAATCAAAAATGAAGATGTATTTGTTCTTCATTTACATTTTATTCTATTTTGTATGTACAGCAACAGCCAGCACAGCACAGGTCTGGCTGGGACCTGTGGTTCTCCCAGCAGGATTTCTATGTTCCCAGGGCTTAGTTCTGGACGTATTTACAACGTACTTGCAATGGATTTCGCGTCGGAAATACATTCCCCATAGTAAATAATGGGGAATGTATTTCCGACGCGAAATACGTTGCAAATACGCGTCACAAAGTGTGGCACGTATTTGCAATGTAATTACAGAACGGATTTCGCGTCGGAAATGCATTACACAGTATGAAGATGAAGAATAAAATGCATGTGTCAAACAAATAAATTACTTAATAAACCAACATAACCAAGTGCTGAAAAAATTAAATCAATGTATCAATACATTTTTTACGATAACATTTATGACAATATATATATTAGCTGCCAAGAAAAAAATATCCCCTACAAAATGTATTGCAAAGTCTGTGAAAATTACACTAATTTTACATCACATAAGCGTATGCAGATGTTGCACAGAGGTTGGACAGATGTTTTCTTACACATTTTACATAACATAAATTTTTTATGTATTGGGGCTGCTGAGAAGTTTAATGCAATTCAATATATACAACAAAAGGCTTGCTGGGACCTGTGGTCCGCCAAGCAGGATTTCTTGCTTAATTGTTTATTCTTCTCGACAATTCATTTATTGTAGTAGTGTACTGCTGTAAGTGTAGAACTCGAGCACATTACAAGAATTCCGTGCTCCACTTCGATTTCTCCGCTCAGATAGACCACATTCAACTAGGTCTGCCTGTTGGAGCTGTCGAGCGCTGCATTGTGCCTCACTTTGCCTACCCGCGATCATGCATGCCTCGGAGTTTTCGAAATTGCCGCGTCCCCGCGTCAAATCGAGGGACCGAGAGACAGGTAAGTGAGTGATTTCTTATTTTTTAAATAATAATGAAGCCCCCCTGCCTGCCTTTATATTTGTCCCTATAGCTCTGCCTGCCTATATATTTGCCCCTATAGCCCTTCCTACCTATATATTTGCCCCTATAGCACTGATTGCCTGTATATTTGCCCCTATAGCTCTGCCTGCCTACTTATTGACCTACCCTGGTACACACAACACCAGGGTAGGCAGAGGTAGACGATTGTCTGGGGCACTTACATCTGCCTATCCGTGTGTGAAACAATAGTCCTAGGCCAAAGTAAAAGAGTTAAAGGGTTAAATGATTTAATTTGTTCTTTGGTCTTAAAATAAAGTGTTTGTAATTTACAAACAGACTTCAAAGAAATTCATTATTTAACAAAAAAAATTCAGCCCACCTATTCTGCAGTTACACATTGCAAAGGGTACATATTGTTTATTTTAGTATGGTGACTGAGATAAATTCCTTTAATATTTAATCACTTAATATCTAATATTCCATAAAGGGGAGGTATAGCTTTTTTAGTTCGGCTCATTCATACTGCTATCAGCTTCTCAACTCTAGAAATGCAGGGGCGTTTCTTCCCCTCCATGCAGGGTGACATCATCCCCCCTTCACTTTTTTTTCTGTGCAGTTGAGACAGAGCCTTAGGAAACAGTGTGACAATTTACCTGTTGCTTCAGCCTTCTCCTCCATAGCACATAGGCATCTGTAACTGCTGCTGGTGTGCACATGATGTAGACTTACAGACTCCCCCTGCAATGTGTACTCTCCCAGTTTAGGAACTTACAACTGTCATCCATCAAGCTGTCATGTGCCAACTTGGCCAAACTTCAGAACCGTCTTAAAGGGCCAGCGCTTTTTTTAAAAACTGAATTACAGGTGAAATGCTTTGGTTTTCCTAATAAAGCTTATTTGAGAAAGTGTTTGTATTTTAGTCTTCTGTTACTTCATGAGGTTTGTCTGAAGGTGATAGGTACTCTTTAAGGAAAGACTTATCCTTGTTTTAAATCCATTCTTGGTTTTGACTTCAAAATTGCATCTAAAAAGCTGAATGTATGAACGCAGCCTTGTTAATAAAAAGCCAACAAAAAAACAAGGGATGAAAAGCCCCAATATATATGTATCTTAAAATCTTAGCAGTTATAAAGCCTCAACATACCACTTACATATACCTTATATTTAACGCATGTGTCCAAGAGAATCTTAACCTCTATTAACATTCTATTACATCATGATGTCGTTGAGACATACCTCCCAACAGTCTCAAGTTCCAGGAGCTGCACCACAGTCCCAGGCAGTCAGCAAATGCCCTGGTTCTCCAGTTATGTCTTTCCGTTTTTAAACCATTAACACATACTTGCTGACTCTTCTGTACTGGGAGTGCTGGCAGCCGTGTGCAGCCGGTTAGTGCTGCTTTTTGTATTGCGAGTGCCAGGTGCCAGATGCTTTTCCTTCAGCTAGAGACAAAGAGCGACATGTATGAATTGGGCTGCGCCTGAAGTCTGGTGTCTTTTTAGCCAAAAAACGAGTGCAGCCCTGTTTACTATATTTTTAATCAGGTGCACTCCAATATTAGATACATTACAGAGTGCCCGCGACACTTTGTAATGCGCCTGATTTTGGGGGGTGTGCTGGAGGCGTGTCGCACTACAACCATATGAAGCTACACATTTATAGCTTCAGTACAGCGAAACTAGGCACATTACTGCTGGAACAAGTAGATCGCTTTAAACGTAGTTTACCTGAGCCAAAGTGTCGCTTTGTAGCTAGAAAATGCTAAATCTATGACCCACAGTAGGACAGGTTCATAGATTCAGGCGCTATCTATGCTACAAATGTGCACAAAAAAATGGCGTCTGGGCGCCAAAGATCATACATGTCACCCAAAATAGCTGTGGCGGCACACATGACCTGCACTAAAGGAGGTAAGTACTCCTTCCTTTCTCATGATGGTCTATCCAGCTTTCCTGGATGCTGGATATGCTATTCAACATCTGGGAAAAACTGGGTGCCTGCTGTAGGGGATGTCACACAGCTTTTCTAGGTGGAAAATAGCCTATCCAGCATCCAGCAAAACTGAGGAATGGCCCATCCCCACAGCACTCGCCTAGCTTTTTTGAGTGCCTTCAGCGGGAGATATCACTCGGCATTCCTTGGCCTGTGTCACATCCAGGAAAGCTTGGCGATGACCTAGGAAGCACCTAGCTTTTCTAATTGCCTTCTGTTGGTGATGTCACCCAACTTTTTAGGCACTGGATAGCCTAGTCAGTATCTGGAAAAGCTGAGTGGTGCTCCATCTCCCACAGCAAGCAACCAGATTTTCTGAATTCTTACTGTGGGGACTTGTGTCACCAACCTTTCCTTGACACTCTGGGCGACATGTATGATCGGAGTTGCGCCTGTTTTCTGGCGAATACTGCGCCTCACCGCGCCGACTCCACTGTTGGACGCAGGGATGCGCTATTAGGCGCAACCTTCGCCACTTTCGGATGCCCCTAACATGAAGGGGCGTGCAATGGGGGCGCTGTGGGCGTTCTGGGGCGGGACGCGGCAATTTCGAAAAATCCGAGGCATGCGTGATTGCGGGTCGGCAAAATGAGGCGCATTGCAGTTCCGACAGGCAGACCTAGTTTAATGTAGTCTATCTGAGCGGAGAAGTCGAAGTGGAGCTCGGAATTCTTATAATGTGCTATAGTTCTACACTTACAGCAGTACACTACTAAAATAAATGATTTGTCAAGAAGAATAAATAATTAAGCAAGAAATCCTGCTTGGCGGACCACAGGTCCCAGCCAGACCTGTGCTGTGCTGCCTTTTGTTGTACATACTGAATTGCATTAAAGTTGAAAGCAGCCCAAATACTTCTTAAATTGTTGGTATGCAAAATGTTGAAGAAAACATCTGGCCAACATCATCAGTGGCTTATTTGATGTTCAATTACTGTACTTTTCACGGACTTTGGAATACATTTGATCGTGGAGAATTTTTTCGTAGGAGCTAATATATATCTTGGCATTAATGTTATTGGATACAATTTACTAAGACATTGATTTAATTGTTAAATCACTTTGTTATGTGTGTTTATTAAGTACTTCATTTAAATGAGCAATCCATTTTATTCTTCATACTATGGGCAATGTATTTCCAAAGCGAAATCCGTCCTGAAATACATTGCAAATACGTGTCACAAAGTGTGGAACGTATTTTGCATCGAAAATACATTCCCCATAGTAAATAATGGGGAATGTATTTCCGACACGATATACATGCCACACTTCAAAATTTGAAGTATAGTATAATCTACTCACAGAAAAAAGAGATAATAATAGGAATATAGAAAACCGTCTTACAGATCAAAATAAAAATTCCTAAAACAATAATCTTTAATAGATATGCATTAAAATAATTATCCTTAATATAAAAAAATGGCCTCACACACATAGCCACTATCCAATTATGTAACTGTATATGTATAAAGTACCCGGTGTATATCAGTACCTAAATACAAAAGCAAGTGGACAATGTCTAGCTAATCACAGCAAAAAAGACATTGTACAAAATACCTATTAGCAGGGAGAAGTGCCCCTACAAGAGGGAGGAAAATATGGTCAAAAACACACGGTTCTGAAGACCTTGTCACAGTAGACTCCGTTGCCCCATTGGACCAGTATATATCATATAATAGAAAGAGAACTATCGCTATCACTATACTAGTCCTATCCAGATAGAGCACAAGCCCCTAAAAGGGCGACCCCACCTCTCGGCGACTCACCCTAACTAACTAAATTATACAGTAACATACATAAAGAACACAGACATAAGTCCCTACGCTTTTCCCCAAGATATGGTTCATCAGGAGATAATAATTATACATCTGTGATGAGAGATGATGATGGTCCAGGTGATGGCATGATGAGGCCTCATATAAAGGATCCATCCATATAAAGGATAATTATTTTAATGCATATCTATTAAAGATTATTGTTTTAGGAATTTTTCTTTTGATCTGTGAGACTATAGTATAATCTAGTAAGGTAGGTATACTTGCAGAAGATAGTCATGCAGTCATATGAGATAAAAGATTATTCTCATGTATAGGCAAAACAATGGGTGACAATAATAAAACAAAGGTAATTACTAAGGTGAACTATAAAGATGAACAATAGTATGAATTATCAATCTGCAAGGCATGCTAGGAAATGTAAGTACCCACGTATGCACATAGGCCACAATTAGTGCCATAGTAGTTTCCATGGAAACATTTACACAATTTAGTGGCAAGATAAAAAGGATATCCAGTATCTTGTCACAATTAAAAAGGACACATTATTCCTTCCTGTTGCGTGTAAGGGCTTGTTCACATGGAGTTTTCACTCCGTGTTACAAGCGCTTTTTAGATCCGTCTCGAGGATCGACAGGATGGACCCAGAGATGGATCTAAACAATTAGCAGCGACTTGATCACTGCGGTCTATGAGGAAGACGCAGTAGCGGTCACATGAGAGATCGCCGCTGCGTGTTCTCCTCCTGCCTGTCGGTCCGTCATTGAAAGAATTACATGTCAATTCTTTCAAAGATGGACCCGAGCTGCGCTATGGAAACACGCAGCGATGATCTCTCATGTGAACGCCGCTGCGTCTTCCTCATAGCCCGCAATGATAAACTCACTGCTAATTGTTTAGATCCATCTCTGGGTCCGTCCTGTCGGTCCCTGATCCGGATTTAAAAAGCGCTTGTAACACGGAGTGAAAACTCCTAACCATGAAGCTCATCAGGTGATGGCTTTCCCATCTAAGGGTGCGATTTGTAGCTGTAGTGTTAAGAAAAGTAGTGGCCTGTAAGTATCCAAAGAAGTCTTTTTGGATCTTGAGTTGCAGACATGAAATTTCACGATCATGTTTCTCACTCTCTATCTATGCATTGGTGCGCTCATACATTGTTGACATGGAGACGTGTCTTCTGACCTCATGCGTGCGTATTGGAGTAACAGGGATGCTGTATAGACCATTGTATCATCAGTTTATTTATAGGTGTCATACATGGGCATATCTAAATGTTAGGAGGGCCTTTCATTTGTGGATATATACAAAAGGGCTGATAACAATAAAAAGGAATAAAAAGGGCAGTATATTGCAAATCATTCATATCAGAGTGAACCCTTTTACCAGTGGGAATTAATGTAGCATCCCCTGGTAAACCCTCATTAATTGATTGAGGGAGAAATTTGTTGGAGAAAAAGGAGATCATCAATTTCAGGTCATAGCATCTTGTCTTTTTCTATTATATGTTGATATCAGTCTTTTTTGAGGTTATGTTCAGGGCAGTTCCTAGGCTAAATTGCACTCAGGGCGGGTTGAAGAAATGTCTCCCCCCAAGAACATAATGTGCCACATTGCGACACAGTGCATCACCACCAATCAAAGCCAAAATATACAAAAAGCTTTAACACAATGTGTTACAAATAAAACTACTAAATAATAGTCATAAAGTTACCAAAAAACACTGCTACACAAAACCAGAATTCCAAGTTTAATATTACCAATATCACACTAAGACCACATACCACCAGTACATAGTGACCGAATACCACCACACCGTGACCACATATCACCAGCACATAGCGACTAAATAATACCGCCACACCATGACCACATATCTCCACCACATAGTGATCGAATACTGCCACATTGTGACCACATAGTAACTGCATAATACTACCACATAGTGACCAAATAATGCTGCCACACAATGACCACATATCACCAAAACATAGCGGCTGAATAACACACCACACCTATACTGAATATAAGCCCTTATACTACAACCAATATTACCGGCATACAGTGACCATACAGAGATGGATTCAAAGGCTCTGCAGACATATAATTGATTACAGTAAAGTTACATCCAGAGACTTACAGGAGACATCTCTGAAGAGTCATTCTCTTTTTCTTCTCCATTGTTCCCAGACTGCCATGACGCCTTGTCCTGGCCACTACTTCACTGTAGAATTTACAAAACAAACATCTTAGACTCCTAAATTTATCAGCACTTCCCTACCAATTCCCATCTCTATACAAACTCCCCATCTATAGCACCCAAAATGGTAATAATTACCCCCTTGATCCCCAAACGACTATGGGGCTCCCATTTGTGCACCAAGTTTTAGTCTTGTTTTGTATAACAGGAAGTAGTTAAATAGTATCCCCTGGTAGCCAGGTAGTTGCTCGCTGCAGCCAGATAGTATCCCCCGGTAGTGAGGTAGCACAGCAACCACTATTGATGGAATGGCAGTGTCACTCAGCTTTCCTGACCACTAGTTAGCCTATGCAGCCTACTAAATGTGAATGTGGTGTTTCTGTTTATTTACAGGTTTACCATTTTAACTACATTGGATGTGTTAGATAATGTTGGACCAGAGTTGGATCCATTTCTTTAATAAAATGGTTAAAGAGAGATGGTGTTAGGGAGTTTTCATTTAAATAAAGTATTTTTTTTCCTGTTTTAGTAATAGAAGTGTCTGATAGATGCCTCTCTATTATGAGTGCCGAGATTTGGTGTCAGTCAGTGGCGTTTTTTTTTATCACCCCAAGGCTGACACTAACCACCACTCACTATTACCCAAGTACCCAAGGTACAAGGGGTACTGGGAAGAGATGGGTTACTATTAGAAAGGGACACTCTAATGTAATGGACCATTTCCAGGGTGACTGCTGCCTGATACTTTCTGGATGGGAAGGTCCATGCATATTGGGCCCTTCACATCCTAAAAAACCAGCCCACAATCACCCCAGAAGTGGACCATTATATTAAATTGTCAACATGGCTGAAGTTAATCTTCTGTGGGAGCAGGGAATGTACTTCAGGCTGTACAATATGATTCTGGAAAGTACAAGCCACAGCAGAATCTCCAGGGAGTTGTACTCTGTCTTCCTCCAGGAGATTGTGCCTGTAAGCTGTGGCCTGTACCCTCTTCTATACCACTTTACTTACCTTTGTGTTATGCAGCCTAGTGCCTACACAAATTACAACCTCCACTTATCACCCCATAACCTCCTCATTTCAACATATTACCATATGGAGAGTTTGTACAGAGTTGAGGAATGACAGGGAGGTGCTGGAAAAGTTAGACTTCTAAGCTATTTGTGTGTCAAATTCTACACGGACGAGTCATAGTCATGAGAAATTGTCATGGCAAGCTGGACCCGTCAAAGAAGATGTCACCTGTGAGTCACTGGTAATTACTGTACTGTAATCATTTATCTGTCTGCACAGTGCCTGCATACAACTAGTATCTACCACGATATGGTCACTGTATGGTGGTAATATTCGTAATAGTGTAATTATTTATATTCAGGATTAGTATAGTGGTATCATTCAGTAACTATGTGGTGGTAATATATTATCATGATGTGGCGATATTTGATTGTTGTGCCTTGGTATCAATGACAATATTGGCCTTGGTATTCTGTAATAGCACAGTGATATTTGATCCTTGTATAGAGGTATTATGTGGTAACTGTATCACCAATATTTATCCACAGAAAATTATCTTACCGCTGTTTGCATGGATTTATTTATATTACATGTATTATTTCGTATAAATACATCTTTATAGATCCTAGTAATGCTGCTGTTGTGTTGCCGCTGGTCTGCTAGAGGAAGCTGGGCATGAAACAAAGTGCTCGGGCATGCTAAAAGGTATGTCCTGGTGTGATGTACAGTGTTTAGGTGAGGTTAATAATGTAGCCTGGTATGATGTCATGTACTTATAGCTAAAGGTGTGGCCTGATTTGTCCATCTTTACAGTCTTTAAAAGTTGAGAGGTATGTGTGACATGGACATGTTACTTACAGTTGACACCCACCCACTAATACTTCTGCTGTGTCATCCTCTGAGATATCTAAGTCCCAATTTCTTCCAGTGCTTTTAAAAATTATACCATTTCAACTTTTACAAAAAAATCAAACCCTTAATTTATGATCATGAGAAAACGCCATATTTTGAGGTTGGTACAAAATTCAAGCCCTTCTTAGGACTATTATTTTGAAGGTAATACAATCTACATTGACAAATAAATAACTTGATTCTTGTAATCTCTCACTTCTGTTATATAAAACCCCTTTGTTGGGTGTTTCCTTCTCCTATAAAAAATATCCAATTGATATTCCTACTTTCACCCCAGCTAGGGACTCATTATCTGACGAAGATACTTCTTTATCCACTTTCCCTTTATCCCCCTGCAGAAGGAAATTGGAAGCCCATTTTACTCTGAACTCTGCTACTGTAACTCAGATAAATTATTTGGTTGTGCGATTCTTAAGTGACAGATAGTGCAGCTCTACTATCTCTAGGGTAGTTTCCCTTTTAATAAAATTCAGTTCTGTTTAATAGCTTAAAGGGGTTGTCTCACTACAGATATTGTTGGCATAGCCTAACGATATTCTATTAATGTCTGTAGCGACACGGCCCTTTTAAGGCTATACAAGTCAATTCCCTCAACTTCTTGGATGCATTTTATTCTTCTTGCATGGATGGTAGAGAACTTACTATTGATGCAAAATATGAGTTTATCTTCTAACCGCTACATTGGTCACCCTCTTACTATTGTTTTTGATGTAATAGTCAGACTGACCAACAGTTCATTTCTTTTCCATTAGCATGATGTCTATGAAAAGCAGCTCTTTAATACGGAATAAAATATCCATTGATAAATTAATAACTTAATTCACTTCATCTCTCACTTCTGTTGTGTACAGCCGCTCAGTCTGTAGGGTGTTTTCCTCTCCACTAAAAATATTTAATAGATATTCCTACTTTTACCCTATCAGAGAACTCTAAATAAGATACTTCTTTGCTCACTTTCCCTTTATTCCCCTCTTGAAGAAAACTGTAAGCCAATTTTTCTTTGAACTTTGTTAACTTATGGATACATTATTTATATTTGCTATCCTTAAATGACAGATAGTGCTGGTGTTACTGTCTCTAGGGTAGTTTCCCTTTTAATCACATTCTGCTTTGTTTGATAGCTTAAGGCTATACCAATCAATTTCCTCAACTTGTTAGATACAGTAGGGGTAATTTTCTTCTCCTCTAATGAAATTTTCATAAATTGTAGAGAACTCACAAGTGATTCCTACTCTGACGTCTTCAAAATGAGAGTTAATCTTGATGTCCTAACCAATACATTGATCACCTATAATCTTGTCTTTGATGTAATTATCAAGCTGACCACTAGTCATGTCTTTTATTGTGGCCCTCTTGTTTTCCACTGATAGGTTGTCTGCTGAGGTATGTTCTATTTTTCCAGTTGTACTGTTCTGGTTGCACTTCTGCTCTTCTATGTTTTTGTGCATGTCTCTCAGTAGCTGAACCACATTCAGTTACTACAGGCAAGTAATACTTCACCCTTTCTATTCAAGCCCTCAAAACACATATTACAGAGCTCTGACAATTAACCATGCATATCCAAAAAAAACAACAAAATAATGGTTTAAATTTTACTTTTACTATTTACTTTTACTATTAGGTCAATAGTCACCCACGTTTTCCAAATAGCAACTACAGATGTGTGTAGTCTATTTCTCCAGCTCGCATGTCTCAATTTACTGCTATCTTCAATCTCTCTCTCCACTGGGATCTCTCCATCCTTGTTTAAATATGCTGTTATAACCCCTTTACTAAAAAAACTCACTCTGGACCCATCCTGAGTTGCTAATTACCGACCACTCCCTAATCTGTCTTTCATCTCTAAACTCTTGGAACGCTTGGTCTACTATCTCTCTGGTAACGCTCTTCTCGACTCTCTACAATCAGGTTTCCAGACTTTATACTCCACAGAAACTGCTCTAGCTAAAGTCTTAAATGACCTCCTCAGTTAAATCTCAAGGTAACTACTCGTTGTTGCTTCTTCTGGATCTCTCTGCAGCATTTTACACTATTGATCACCATCTTCTCCTCAGCATGCTCAGTGCTATTGGCTTCCAGGACACTGCTCTCTATTGATTCTCATCCTACCTCTCTGATCCTTTCTTCAGTGTCTTATTTACATTTCTGTTTCTGTGTGTGATACCACCATAGCTCCTAGGCAGATGGCCTGCTGTCTCGGGGTTATACTCAGGGGCGTTTCTAGGGTCCTAAAACATCCGGGGCACAGGCTCTCTGTGTTATGGTAGCTCAGTAGGGCGGGGTTCACACAGCAATTTTTACGCCACATCGTGAACTGTCATGGATTTTTACACAAAATAGTTCCTGTCAGTTTATTTTCCATGTAGTCCACATAGATCCTTTACATCACCTCAGCAGTGTAGTGTAGAATGAGAATCAGCGCTGACAAATTAACTTTTTCAAAAACTCTCACCTACATATGACAGAGTAATACCCCTAAATAATAGTCATACAGGTACCAGACGTATGATTGTTACTAAAGAAAATCCTACAATATCAAGACCCTATAATATTACTACTTAAGGACCAAATAATACTGCCAGACCCTGACTAAATGTGACCACCACATGTGACTACAACTTCTAAACAGGTGCTCTGCAGACATATATCACCACCACACAGTGACCAGATAGTGGTAGATACTAGTTGTATGTAGGCTCTGCAGACATATAAGTGCAGTGCAGTTACATAAAGTGACTCACAGGAGACGTTTCTACTGATGGGAGTTGTTCACTTTCCCTTCTCTTCTCCATCCAGTCCAGACCGCCATGATGACTTCTTCCAGTAAGCACATGTCTCTGCAGAATTTACCACACAAACATTTTAGAATCCTCAATTTCCAGCACCTGTATAGCTACCTGAGGAGTGGGGAGGTTACAAGCCTACCTACCTAATGGTGGCCTATATAGGAAATCATGGTTATGCTCCATCCTCCACAGCAACCTGCTTTCCCATGATAAAAAAGCCAGGTACCTGCTGTGAGGGATGAGGAGTCACCCATCATTCCTTTATAGCTATATAGGCCGCCAGTAGGTAAGGAGGTATATAAACCCACATCCCCCCAACAGTATGGATGTAGGTCTAAATAAGTCCCCTTAAATTAGACAGGTAGATATATAGGCAAGCCCCCCAGTAAGTAGGTAGACATAGGTTCCCTTCAATGTTGTAGGAATAGGGCTCCCCAGTATATAGATAGGCATTGGTCCCAAAGTATATAGGTAAGCATAAATCCCCCAGTCTCTAGGTAGGCATAGGTACCCCCAGTCTATAGGTAGGCATAGGTCCCCTAGTATATAGATAGGCATAAATCCACCAGTATATAGGAAGGCACAGTTCCCTCCAGTATATAGGTAGGCATAAATCCCCCATTCTCTAGGTAAGCGTAGATCCCCCCAGTAAATAAGAAGGCACAGGTCCCCCCAGTCTATAAGCAGGCATAGGTCCACGCCATAAATCAGAAGGCATAGGTCCCCCCCCAGTACATAGGTAGGCATAGTTCCCCCAGTATATAGGTAAGCATAGTTCCCCCAGTATAGAGGTAGGCATAGGTCCCCCCAGTATAAAGGCAGGCAAAGGTAGCCCCGGTACAAAATAAGGCATAGGTCGCCCTGGTATATAGATAAACATAGGTCCCCCCAGCATATAGATAGGGATAGATCCCCCGGTAAATATATAGGCACAGGGCTCCCCAGTATATAGACAGCTGATCAATATAACTATAGACTGTCAGGGTGACCCACAGAGCTGACAATCAGCATACAGTTATGAAATGCCTTGGGGGGGTGATATAATTTAACTGCAGCAGAAATGTCAGCTGACAGTCTACAGTTATATTGATTAGCTTTATGGGTCAAATATACAATACTGACCCTCAGAGCTGATCAATATAACTGTACGCTGATTGTCAGCTCTGTGGGTCACCCCGACCCAGAGAGCTGACAGTCTACAGTTATACTGATCAGCTCTATGGGTCAGCATTGTATATTTGACCCATAAAGCTTATCAATATAAAGGTAGACTGTCAGCTCTGTGGGTCAGGATGACCCACAGAGTGACATTTATGCTGCAGTTAAATTATATCACCCCCAAGGCATTTCATGAGCTTTATTCCAGGCTGAGCCTAGCTTGCCTAGCCTGCCCAGCCGCAGCCCCAGCCCTATAAATACCTAATATGGGCGCCGGATGCTCTGCTATGCTCTGCGCGGGCACTCACTGATTAGGAGAAGGAGGAGCATGCAGGCGCCCTAAGATGAAGGGGAGTAGACTGCTATGCTGCTCTCCCCCGTCTGACACTGCGCAGGTGCACAGCAACGCACAGGAAGTCCCGGCGTGGCGCCGCATCTATGGTGTGAATATTACAACAATGCGCCGCCACTCTTCACTGCTCAGTGCAGGAACCCCCGGCGGCATCGGAAAGAACTTTGAAATTAATAGTAGTCGCCGGTGCCGCATCTACTCATAACAACGATGCGGCGCTGCCTACTGTGGTGATCGGCTGGGGACTTAAACATTCGGGGCAGCAGGCAATTTATTCGTGGCACGAGCCCCGGATAATCCTGCCTGGCGACGCCCCTGGTTATACTAGATTCTGATCTGTCTTTCACTCCCTATATCCAATCCCTTGCCCGCTCCTGTCACCTGCACCTCAAGAACATCTCCAGAATCCATCGTTTTTTTTTATTGTGGAAACAACTTGAATTCTTATTGTTGCTGTTATTCTTTCTGTAACTCTTTCCTAATTAGTCACCCTGTCAGCAAACTCTCCTCTCTCCAATCTGTCTTGAATGCAGCAGCCAAGCTTATCTTTCTTTCCAGCCACTATGCTAATTCCTCTACCCTGTGTTGCTCATTCAATACAAGATACAACATAAAATTATTCCTCTCACCCATAAAGCTCTCCATAACACTGAATCCCCCCCTCCCCCTATATCTCCCTCAAAACTATCTACCACACTACCCGGTCTCTCTGCTATGCTGTTGATTTCAGACTACATGCCTCAATCATCCGAACCTCCCATGCCCGTCTCCAATATTTCACACGTGCTGCACCAGTTTTCTGGAACATGCTACCCCATATAATCAGGCACACTCATAACACTCATAATTTTAAGAATGCCCTGAGAATACATCTTCTTAGGGAGGCCTACCAAGATCCCTAACTGCTAACCGCCACTTTCTATCACACACATTTCTGTAACTCTCGATACTTAGGCACTTACCGGCCCTTAATTTTAAATATGTTCACCAATGATTGTTTGGGTTTAGTTTTTTGGAATTTAGCTTACAGTGTAATTGACATATTATCTGCATGGGTTATCACATAAACAAGGGCCAAACAATACCACCACATTATCACCACATATCACCACTATAAAGTGACTGACTATTAGCACCCTAATGTTACTGATCCAACCAGTATATAAAGACCAATATTATCAATAACAAGATACAAAGACCAAATACTGTAATAACACCATATCTTACTGCCATATAGTATAGATAGACCCCCTAATTAGTTAAGCAGATAAATAAGCAGACTCTTTCTATTAAGTCAGTAAACTCCCATTATGTAGGTAGGCCCACCATTAGATAGGTAGGTAGATTGCTAGGCCCCTATTGGTTAGTGCTGGCCTCCTGACTGGCGTACATGTGCAGCAGATAATTATCTACTGGGCATGTGAGCTAGTCAGGAGGCCAGCGCTTGTAGAGTGTATATAGTTGTAATGGGTCATCACATACATATAAAAACATAATTTTGTCAATAGTTTTAAAACACATAGGGCAACAAGTATGAACGTTGGCGCAGACATACATACAGGCATATTCTAGTGCCAATACAACAAATCTGGCTCAGTTAGATCACCTTTAACCTGATCTGGCTGCTCTAACTGTAATGCGCCTAAATTTGGTGTCAGAGAATCATAAACGTGCCTAATTCTACGAATGTAGTGCGACACGCCCCCAGAATGCCCTGAATCTTTGGTGCATTAAAAAATGTTGCGCAGGAGCTTATCGGTCCAAAGTTTGGAATGCGACTATTCATACATAAATAGAACAGTTCTTCTAAAGCTTTTTTGACGCCAGATGACTGGCACAGTCCTGTTCTTACATGTCACCCATAATTTTAACACCTATCGATTCTATAAAGTGTAATAAGATTGCATTTTCCATAGTGAGCTTAACTGAATTTAAAATAAATGACCTGGACAACCCTTTTAAGTGGTACATCACACACAGTGGTTGCAGCACAAGATGGAAAAGATTCTATAGAACAGTTGAACAACACCAACTTAAACTCAAGTTTACAGGGGTATTTTATTGCCGCCCAAAGTACTGTGATTAACACCACTGGTCCCTCAGGGGATCATGTTTCGCCTTCTTTGGGGACTCTGAGCAGGTGATTCGTACTACACTTCATTTGATCATGCTTCCCACAGACTCTGTCACTATCAGGTGTCTTTCAGCCCATTGGCTTATTTCTTGCTGGCTGAGCAGGCTTTCCCTCTACTCATTTTTAGAGCAGTTATCATACATGCCTCACTGTGCACAGATTCACTCTTTGTCACAAAACACTGTCTTATAGATCTGCCACTCCAAATACTGCCATTTTACTACAAAGTCCATGTCACATCAGCAAAGGATTCTTACTACAGATTATCCTGCAAGGTGGCCCATAGAAGACTTAGGGCGACATGTACCATTAGGGCTGCGCCTTTTTTTTTGGTGTAGTTTGCACCAAAAATCTGTTGATGGCCTATTCTCTATTTAAATGTACTATAATAACCCCAAACGAGGTGCATTTTATGTCAAGCACGTAAGCACATCAGTTATGCTAGAAAGGATACGCTACGCGCTTGAATTATGCTATGTGCCTACATTAGGCACATCAATTATGCTTTGCAAGGTATACGAGACACCAGATTTTTGACAGGTTCATTAATTCAGGCACACTATACACTCATTTAATGTGCCTTAAAACTGGCGTGGCGGTGTCTCTTTTCTGACATTTCGCCCTTAGTGCTGGTATTAGTGTTGTACTTCAGATTTGAGTGAAAGGTCGATTTGGGACATTTTTCAGCCATTTGATTTGATTGGGAAAGAATTTATTTTTGGTGAAAATTGGCAACAACATTTACGCTAACCATAGAGAACTCCAGGGGACCATCTATGGAACATATGTACAATACCTGGGAAAAATGTGACCAACGTCTGGGAAACCCCAGGGTTAGGGTAAAGGTTAGTCCAATCCTAACTCTAACCTTAAAATTAACATTAGGGTTAGAGTTAGGGTAAAAATTGCAATTAGGGTTAAAGGTTGGACTAATTCTAACCATAACCTAAATCCTAAGATTCCTAAGATGTTGCCCAGATGTTACATAGTTAGTATGGTTGAAAAAAGACTTGTGTCCATCAAGTTCAACCAAGGGTGGGGAAAATGTGGGTGAAGGGAGAGAGACAAGGACTTTAAGCCCAGCCTCACCACTGGTTAATGCCCTGAAACGCACAAGGCAAGAACCAATCTGCTCCAGTGAAGACCCTATCTCTGACCCCAGAGCCTCCACCAGCCAGAATCCAGAATTTTACATAACTACATATGCATTAATATTCTTTAGTTCCAGGTAGGTATCTAAGTCTTTCTTGAAACTCTCTACAGTTCCTGCTTTGACCAGCTCTTCAGGCAGGCTATTCCACAAATTCACAGATCTTACAGTGAAGAACGCCCTTCTCCTCTGGAGATTGAATCCTTTATCTTCTAGTCGAAGGGAATGTCCACTTGGCTTTTGAGGGTGCTTCACTTGAAATAATTTTTCCCATACTTTTTGTAGGGACCATTTATATCTTTATATAAATTAATCATGTCCCCCCCGAAGCCGTCTTTTCTCAAGACTAAATAAGTTCAATTCTACTAACCTCTCCTCATAACTAAGAAGCTCCATTCCCCTTATAAGTTTGGTTGCTCGTCTTTGTACTCTCTCTAGCTCCATTACATCTCTTCTATAAAATCGGGCCCAGAACTGAACATCATATTCTAATTGAGGTCGCACCAATGCCTTGTCCTGCAAGTCCATGTCTGTTTTAATACACGCCAATATCCTACTTGCCTTAGAGGCAGCTGATTGATATTGCATGCTGTTCTGTAGTCTATGATCTACAAGAACATCCAGGTCTTTCTCAACAAGCGATTCTCCAAGTTTTTTTTCCCCTATGACATATTATGCCTGTAGATTATTTCTACCCATATGCAGAACCTTACATTTATCTACATTGAACCCCATTTGCTACGCGGATGCCCAAGCCTCAGTGTGTCCAGGTCTGCTTGCAATTTATGAGCATCTTCCATAGATTGCACTAGCCTGCATAGCTTGGTGCCATCTGCAAAAATCGAAACCGTGCTATTGATCCCTTCCACTATATCGTTAATAAATACATTAGATAAAAGAGGACCCAATACTGAGCCCTGCAGAAGACCACTCACAACCAGGGACCACTCAGAGTAGGAGTGATTTACCACCACTCTATGAGTACGATCCATCAGCCAGTGTTTAATCCAACTACACACTGTTATCTCTAAGCCAATGGATTCTAATTTACCTAACAAACACTTATGTGGGACGATGTCAAACGCCTTTGCAAAGTCTAAAAACACAATATCCACAGCTGCCCCGCTATCCAGACTTCTACTCACCTCTTCATAAAAACAGATCAGATTGGTCTGACTGCTTCTGTCCTTAGTAAATCCATAATGGCAATCACTAATGATATTGTATTTGTCCACATATTCGTGTATATAGTCCTTTATGAGCCCCTCAAATATTTTTCCCACAACAGATGTTAAACTTACTGGTCTATAATTACCTGGGCAAGACTTGGAGCCTTTTTTAAAGATAAGAACTACAATTGCCTTGCGCCAGTCTCCTGGTACTATACCAGTCACCAGGGAATCTCTAAATATCATGTACAGTGGCACAGAGATGACCGAGCTGAGCTCTTTAAGAACTCTTGGGTGTATGCCATCAGGACCTGGAGCCCTGTTCACATTCAGTTTATTTAACTTGACTTTGACTTTTTCTACACTGATCCAATTAATTATAGCAGATGATCTATTACTGGCACCACCTACATCTGCACTTGGCCTACCCCCATCAACTACTTTCTCATTGATAATATATACTGAGCTGAAGAACCTATTTAGTACCTCTGCCTTCTCCTGGTCCCCTGTGCCAGCACCCCATTAAAGGTTTTTAAGGGTCCTACTTGCTCTGACTCCTGTTTTTTGGCATTTATATGCATAAATAATTTCTTGGGGTTAGTCTTGCTGTCCTTGGCTATCTGCCTTTCATTTTGAATTTTAGCTGCTTTTATCACGTTTTTACAGATTTTATTAAGCTCTCTGTAATTTTCAAAGGCTGATGCTGACCCCACTGACTTATATTTTTTAAATGCCCTTTTTTATTTTTTATTGCCCTCTTATATTTTGCAATAAATTTACCCAAAGTATATTTAAAGCTCTCCCATTTGGCTTCTATATCACTATTTGCTAATAGCTGCTCCCAGTCTATGTCCTGTATTGCATCCCACATTAAGGAAAATTTGGCCCTTTTAAAATTAAATGTTTTTGCCTTCCCGCTCTGTTTTTCTTTTTTCCAGTTTATGCTAAAATAAATTATATTGTGGTCACTGTTACCTAGATTTTCAGAAACCGTGACCGCTCTGACAAGTTCTGTTTTGTTAGAAAGTACCAGATCCAACAGAGCATCACTTCTAGTGGGTTCCTCCACAAACTGCCCCATAAAATTATCCTCTTACTGATGGAGGAACTTCCTTCCCTTTTCAGTTGATGCAGAACCGTGATCCCAGTCAATGCCTGGTAAATTAAAGTCACCCATTATTATGCATCTGTTCCTCCATTTCCTCAGTGATGTTTGGAGGTCTATAGATTACACCAAAAATAAGCTTTTCTGCATTAACCCCCGAAGATGTTTGTGTCCAAGATGTTTCTCTTATGTGCTCAATATGTGCTCTAGGTGTTCCTCATATGTGTGATGGTGTTCTAATGCAATTAGAAAGTATTTGGTTGCTGCAAGTGCTTTATAGAGTCCCTAAAATCATGGGATTTGGGTTGCAAATGTTCTTAACCCAATTACTGTGACTAATCTGGCCAAACTACTCTCAACCTGAACAGTGAGCTATTCAATCAACACTCCCTGGTATCAACTACTTGGACAAGATCTAGTGGTTTCGCCATATGTTGCTGTTTGTCAGACCTTTTCACATGTGACAAAGGAAGGGCATGGACTCTGTGGGTTTATAATCACACAACAGAATCATTGAATAACACAGTTGAATAATATTAAGCAATTGATTTACAATGCAGAAGGTGCATTATAATATAAACAAACACAATTTTATTACTTCTGGTTTGTCTCTCTTACAATTTATTAATAATAAGTTTTTTTGTCTGGTTAAGATGACACTTACAATGGTGTTATAATTACATTATTTTCTATTAGCACTGTACAAAATAGAAGGTTCATTCTAAAAGTCCCATTATCTGAAAATGCATGTTTACTTTAAACTATTTAAAACTACACTGCTAAAGGCATTATTCCATTAAATTTCTAGTTGCGTAATAAGAAAATTAACTTTCTCAACATCATGTATAAAAACGTGCAATATAAAAAACAAACAAAGTGAATGTTTTTTTTTTTTTTTTTTTTACAATGGTGTGTTCATTGTGTTGCTAAGAGTGGCTCAGACTGGCCCACAGGGGAATAGCTGCATATTGTAACGCCACTGGTATTCCCCAGGGGAACACGTTGGAGGCCAATGGGAACTGTGGAGATCAGGAGTTCAGGAGGAACAATGTGATGAGGTGCGGATTCCATTACATGAGATGCACGGGAGAGGGCATCGGCCTTGACGTCCTTATCTGGAGGTCTGAAGTGGATCAGGAAATTGAACCTGGAAAGAAAAGTGACCATTTAGCTTGCCGAGGATTTAGATGCTGGGCTGTCTAAAGATAAAGCAGATTTTTGTGGTTTGTGTAGACATTGACCAGATGGCAAACCCCTTCCAGCAGATGGTGCCATACCTAATGGCTAGTAATTCCCGATCCCCAATGGTATAGTTTCTATCTGCGGAAGAAAAAGTCTTGGAGAAAAAGCCACAAGTAACAGTCTTCTCTCTGGGGGGTTTCTGGGTAAGAATCACTCCAGCTTCCACTGAGGAGGTGTGGACCTCAAGAAGGAAGGCTTTCTCCAGGTCAGGACGGCACAGGATAGGTGCTGAGGAAAACACAGACTTCAGATGGGAGAAAACCTCATCTGCTTCAGGTGGCCAAAGTTTGGGGTTTCTGCTCTTCTTAGTAAGTGCCACAATGGGTGAAACAATGGTAGAGAAGTGTGGAATAAACTATCGCTAGTAGTTGGCAAATCCCAGGAAGCCCAAAGGCTGACTGGTCGAAGCCATTGCAGTACAGCCAACAGCTTGGCAGAATCCATCTGAAGTCCTTTGTCCAAGACGATGTACCCAAGGAAACGCAGGGAGGACTATTCGAAGATGAATTTCTCCAGCTTGGCATAGAGCTGATTGCATCGTATGTGTCTTATTACCTGACATACATGAGCCTGTTGAGATTCTAGATTGTCCAAGAAGACCAGAATATCATTCAGATACATGATTACACAAGCATTCAAGTGGTCTCTGAAGATCTCGTTAAGAAATTCTTGAAAAACGACTGGATCATTGCTTAGGCTGAAGGGCATAACATGATACTCGGATGAGTTTATAGTCTAACTTCGTGAAGACCTTGACTCCCCATAGCCTGTCAAAGAGCTCAGAGATTTGTGGCAGTGGATACCAGTTCCTCATAATACAAAAGTCATCAAGGCTCATAGTTATACACTTCTATTTCTATTCTGCCGATGAAAAAATGTTCATCAAGAATGTGACTGCCTTTTTAATGCAACACAACTTTTTTGTGTTTGATAAAACATTCTATTTACACCTTAGGGGAGTCAGTATGGGCGCTAAATTTTCGCCTTCTTTGGCGAATCTAGTGATGTCCTGGTGGGAACTTTCTTATATTTTCTCTGATGGTAATCCTTTTGTGGCCGACGTGGAGTGGTACGGCAGATATATAGATGACCTGCTATTTATTTGGCGGGGTCCGGTATCTGCCGTGCTACTCTTCGTCGACTACATTAATAACCACCCCCTCAATTTATTTTTCACTTTTGAAGTACAGGCACAACAAATTGCCTTCTTAGATTTGGTACTTATGGGGAGTCCTGGCTGTATCGTTTCCACCAGGACCCACAGAAAAGAGATAGCTGGCAATACTATTCTTCATTTTGGCAGTAATCACTCAAAACACACAAAATTGGCCATTCCTATTGGCGAGCTCATCAGAGCTAAGCGCAATTGCTCTAGTCCTGCTGACTTCTTGAGGGATTCCCAAGGAATCTGCTCACGTTTGTCTGCTCGGGGGTATCCCAGTTGGGTTCTGGACCGCGCCATGGCCAGGGTAGAGAATATGTCTCGCTCTGACTTGTTATCCAGTAGTAATAGGAAGCGACAAACAGAAACAAATGTTCCTACAATTGTGCTGGATTTCAACTCAGGTTTCAATCAGATTCGTAATATTATCCTAAAATACTTACCAGTTCTCAAACAAGACTCTATTCTTGCAAATATATTGCAAAACGATTGTCGCATAGTAGCTAGAAAATCAAGAACTTTGGGTAACTTGATTTCTCCAAATGCAGTTGTTTCTGAGTCCATACGGCCAACTTGGCTGCATACCAAGGGTTTTTATAAATGTGGGGGGTATCCGTGTAAAACTTGCAAATTTGTGGTACCTACACAGAATTTCATACATAACACGCAAACTTTTCAAATTAAACAATATATGAATTGTAACACGATGGGAGTTTTATATATAATAAGATGTAGTTTGTGTGGTCTTAATTATGTAGGTTGTACATCTCGTAAATTTAAGACCAGAATATTGGAGCACTTAAATGGTATTACTAATCCCTCTACACGTACTTTATCTGGAGCTTCCAGACACTTTGTTGAGTACCATAATTCTGATACACAGGGATTTCAATCTTTTGCAATTGAAAAAGTTTACTTGGGTGCACGGGGTGGCAACTTTGATTACAAGTTAAAGAATCGAGAAGCTTATTGGATTTACCTATTGAATTCTATAACTCCGTTCGGTTTAAATGTACAGAGTGAAGTGTTATTTCACTATTAAATATATTTTATTTTTTAGCTTATGGTTTTTTTTGGTCTTGTGATGGCTGTTGCATCCCTGTTGTACCCAGGTTTTTTCTCCATATTCTTTTATTATGCATATAACATATGGTTTTTCCACCTCTCTCTCATTATTCTGGTCAGTTTACATCATTGTATATTTTTTATATCAGATGCTATTATCATTTGTTTCTTTTTATCTCTGTTTACACTCACACTGTTGAGCGCACTCACTTGGATGATTCCGGAACTGTGCGCTGTTCACACTGGGTCCCCACGCATTAGACCTGGCCATCGTTGTCCGGCCGGGGGGGGAGGGCGTGGCCTGGAGGGTTCCGATGTGATGATGTTGCTGTCACTCCCATTCTGGGTGTGGCTTCTGCTGACTTACCTTGGGACTCTCTAGGTCCGCCCGTCCTCCTGTCTGGCTCCGTTGACTAGTTGCGTGACGTCACTTCTGACGTACACGCTATCGCGATCTTTGCTTAGTCTCTGTTTGTGGTGGACCTCTGTGCGAATGCGCGTGGCTCCGGGATTTCCGTTTTTGCGTGTGTTTCTCTACAGGTGAGTGATATGTTCTCATTTATTCAGGTATATAAGCTAGTGAGTTTCTTGTATAGTTATGCTATGATTAAGGGTCGAGTATGACCTGAAACGCGTCAGCATTACTGCTGCCATCTTTTGTCTCCACGGTTTTATCTTGGTTAATAAATACATCCAGTTTTGCATTGATCTTGAAGTTGCTGGCAAATTTTTCTTCTCCATCTTCATGGACTCATGCTTCCAGAGAGCAGCCGTGCAGCCCTGTAACCAAGGAGTGGTGAGCTGGCAAAATTATTGTGTGTGTTTCACATGATTACACAAGCATTCAAGTGGTCTCTGAAGATCTCGTTAAGAAATTCTTGAAAAACGACAGGAGCATTGCATAGGCTGAAGGGCATAACAAGATACTCGGATGAGGTTATAGTCTAACTTCGTGAAGACCTTGACTCCCCAGAGCCTGTCAAAGAGCTCAGAGATTAGTGGCAGTGGATACCAGTTCCTCATAATACAAAAGTCATCAAGGCTCATAGTTATACACTTCTATTTTATATCTTCATCATTATGGCAAAATATTAAATAGAAAACATCGTGCAAATTCTCAAACAGTCATTAAAAACCAATTATATATAGAAACAAAT